>PVKE010033855.1:0-17702 GCA_004027555.1 Craseonycteris thonglongyai | reverse complement strand
GAAACTTAATAGAAATAAGTGGTTTTAGTTCTTCCCGAGATTTGCCTATTAAGCTAAGACAAAACACCTAGATATATGGAAAAGAAAAGATTTAATTTTAACCAAAATAATCTATAAAATAAACTTTACATTTATTACAAAAAAGATACACAGTCAAAGCCTACCAGAAAATATGTAAAAGATTTAATGTATATTTCAATATATTTTTAAAATGTATGATTTACAGGCATGCAGAAGAAAGTAATTTGTGTTTAAATTACTTAAATAAAAAATATTTCTGGTAATAAGAATACACCTTATGAAATAAAATTTATATATTTGACACTCTTTATATTTTAGGATTAATATTTATATCAATTTTTAGTTTAAAATTAGATTAAAAATTAGTTCCATGATCATTTGCAATATAATACTAGTATACAATGTATTCACTAAAATAAAATTTGAAATATATTCACATATGTATCATATATAAATATGGTTAAGACAATATCCAGAATTAGATTTCACAGGAAAGGCATCATGGTAGATATGAATATTGTTAAATCCAAGTATAAATTACAAAAGAGTATAAATATACTAAGGTGATTTTTTAAAGTAAACCTATGAATCAAAATGATTCAAAGTTAATAAATGTTAACTGGGAACTGAGCAAGGCAGTAGAATTATGATTAACTTTTATTGCATCTTCATTGTTTTCTGTATTTACAAGTCAACATAAGTAAAAAAAATTGTTCTTTTTTACCCTATGTTAAAGAAATAGTCTTGAAGTGGGTTTTAAAGTAAGGATATCATTTACATAAACATGGAGGGATATGGGCACTTAAAGAACTATGACCAGGAAACTGGAAAGTGGTTCAGTTGGAGTAAAAGGTTAATTTGCAAAGATTAATTTAGAAAATGGAAGTCAGATATGTTGTCATTATTTATAGACTGAGAAACTTCAATTATTGCTTATAGAATAGGGAGCTATTTGTTCATTCAGCAAAATAATTAAGCACCTACTATGTGATATGAATTATTCTAGGAATAGGAGATAAGGAGAGAATCTAAGGAGAAAAAAAAAAATCTTCCCTAATGGGGCTTATCTTTCTTCAGGTGAAGACAATGAGCAAAAATATCAATGAATAAATTACTAGTAGGTGCTCTGGAGATTAAGAAACAGAGAAAAGAAGAAGAGTGCATTGGAGTAGTGCAGTTTTAAATAGGAAATTGTGGAAAGACTCAGCTACAGTAATTTCTCTTAAGCAGGTAGAAATGGGGTGAGTCTGCTAAAGCTGCAGGTGGATGGAAGAACAAGTGCACAAGCACTAAAATAGAAGTGATTTTGGCATGTCTGAGTAGCTTCAACTAGGCCAATGCAGGTGGTGCAGTACATAGGCAGGGATGAAGGAACGGGAGGGTAGTAAGAGATAAGAGCAGATCATGTAGATATTTGTAGACTTTTGATTGCAGACTGTAACTTTTACTCTGAGTGCAATGGCATGGGTTTCAAGAAGAGAAGTGACTTGAGCTGACTTCCATTTTACAATAGTAAAATATATAGGGCTGCTATGTGGACAATAGAATGAAAGTGCGCAGTGGTAGAAGAGAGGATATCAGTATGGAATATATTACAGTGATCCAAATGAAAATTTTTGGTAGCTTGGATTAGTGTAGCACTGGTGAATGTAATGATAAGCAGTCTAATGTTGAATATATAATTTAAAAAGTTGAGCAAATAGGAATTAAATATTTTAGGATGCTGATATTTTAAAGATATTGCACAAGTCTATTCTGTTAGCAGTGGGTATATAGATGGACTATTAGAATAGAATTGTACACCTAGAACCTATGTAATTTTTACCAACCATTGTCACCTCAATAAGTGTAACAATTAAAAATAAAAGAATAATCTAGGCATGAAGTGCTGAGCTTATAAAATTTTAGAATGAGAAAAAAAGGATATGTATTAAATATTATAAATAAAGAAATATGGAATGCTGGTGACTAAAAATTTATAGAGAGGAAAAAAGGAAGATATAGGTAAATTGAAGAGTGAAAGTAAGAGTAAAGAAGAAAGAGAAAATCAAATAGCTTTAAAATTTTTCTTTAAAATACATACAATCACAACCATGAAGTCTAGCCTGTACCAGCCATTAGTGAAATAGGCTTTAAAACCATATGCCATCCACTTTAGAAGCATTTCCAGAATGAAGATGTAAGTGAAGATCATGTCAGCATATTCCAGTAAGATTTTAACAGTCTTTTTTTGATCAATATATATATCTTCAAAAGCCTGTGGGTAAAAATTTAAGGATGAGTGTACATGTAATTTCCAAAAAGCCTTATGGCACAGAGGGGAATGGAATGTCATCTCCAGTAAGTAGATGGTGAGAAAAGTCATTAGTTATAAACTCAGGGCTAGTTCACTTTGCATGGATTAATTTACATAAAACGTAAGTACGCTTCTTATAAAGACTGAACTTGGTCTTATCATTGTTCTAGTAATCTAAAAAGCCTCTCTCAATCAGTTCATCAAACTTAATATAAGAGACAGAATTGGCCATGTCTGACATGGCTCTTATCTCTAATTCCATGTACTCACAGATAGATATATGCCACTTGCTAATAGTGGAGCAGAGAGTTTAAAAAAAAATTGTTTTCATTAATTAATTATAAGATGCTATAATAAGATAACACCACAAAGCTTATTTTGCTGCAGAAATAATCAAGTAAACCAGAGAAAAAACATGAATATGAAATAAAACTATAATTGTATCTTCAAAGCTTCTCAGTTTTAATAGGTCAACCTTAATTTTATTGTGGGGGATACAAAGTCTGATAATGCCATTCAAAGCCATTTCATAGTACTTTTAGCACTGAAAAAAAAAAAAAGGCAATAAAGCACTAATAATCTCAGGCAGATTTGTATCAAAGTACATCAAAGTCAATAAGTAAACATGGATTAAAATAATCTGATGTAAAGAATAATGTGATTTTTAAAAACCTACTGCTAAATAAAAGTAAATATAAAATAATAGAGTTACTAACTTAATTGAACAATGTACCATATGTGGTAAGTCTATAATAGTGAATTATAAATATAACTTAAAGTTATTTTAAAGGATATTATTTTATTACATTTTTTAAAATCAAAATAGGTACATATTGCAAAATAATACAAAAAGATATACCAGAAGTCTCTGCTTCAATTTAAAAAATTTAAACAAAGTTAAAACTAATTTGTGGCGGTTGAATTGTACATACTGGATACCTACATGGAGTAGGGAAGTAACTGTGAGGGATCAGAGTATGATTCTGAATTTCTGATAACGTTCTATTTCTCAAGCCAAATAACAATACACGGGTGTATGCACTCTTTGAAAACACTTTATCTTATACACTTACAATATGTATGGTTTTCAGAATATGTAATAAATGTTAATATAAAGTTTACTTAAAAAAATACATGCAGTGCAAATGCTGGTTCCCAATTACAAGTCCATCTTCCCTGTTCTGTGCACCTCTCAATTAACTATTTTTTGTGTATCCTCTCTGATCTTCTTCAATCAAACAGAAGCAAGTAATATACATTCTATTTTTCTTCCTTTCCTACATAAAATGTAGCATGTCATACACTTTATTCTATATCTTTTTTTCTTATTATCATATATCTTGCAATGTCAGCATGCACATAATTCCTGCATTTCAAATAGCTGCACAGTATCCCATTAGATGATTGCATCATAATATAAACATTCATCTATGATGGACTATTTTTGCTTTTCAATCTTTTGCTCTATACAAAACTCTTCAGTTCATAGCCATGTACATGCATTTAATACACACTCAGATATTTATAGGATAATTTCCCAGAATTAAGACTTTTGGGTCAATGGGTAAACATATTTATAGTTCAAAGCTTCTTATGTATACACAATATTTCTCCATCGTTATTGAATAGGAATCCAAATCCTGGCACAAGGCAATAATTTTGTGTGTGGACATTATTAAACTTTGTTTCTTATACGGAACTTTATTAAATTTAGAAGATTTAGGTATGTATTAACATTCCTTTTCCCCACTGTCATTCATATATTTTGAAATTGTATTATTTATTTAATATTGAATGAGTCATGTACACATTTTAAAGAAATTATAATGTGTGTCTTCCAAGAATAAAATCATGAAACATAAACTTTGATGCAAAAATAAGCATTTTTGGGGAAAACTAATTTGGCATGGTGATTTCATAAATTAACAGGCTTCTGACACATTTTTCCCATGAAAGTCTTACATACTATCACTTACCAGAGCGCCTGTGCTGAGCAAAGTGACAAGGCCAATGAAACACTTAAAAAAACTGTTTTCTACTATCTTGCGGCAGGTTTTCTTTATGTTGTGCCAAATTTTTCCTCTCTTGTATTCTTTGATTTGACCAGATGAAGATCTTTGTTCATAATCTGTCGAGAATGAAATTTAAGGAGAAAAATCTGGAAAACTCATGAAAAAGTAAACATTTCAAACTCTTTACCATATGCTTTAGCAATTACTTATTACAGACTCTAATATAGGTGGTCTCTGGCTTATAAACATGTGATTTTTATGCCTGCTTTACTGACAACTGCAATTACTAATACGAAAAGAAAAACTTAACTTGTGAATTTGGGAATAATAGGAGAAAAGAAATTGTGAAAGGCAGAGATGATTTAGCACATGCCCTAATCTTGTGGAACAGAGTCTAAGAATAGAATTTATTTCCTAACTTCTACAAAAACAAACAAACAAACAAACAAACAAAAACAAACAAAATAGGAGTATTTTCTGAATATGACATTTTGGTATAAAATGCCTAAAAATTCATTCTCTGAAGATTTACACGGTACAAGCATTCTCGTTTAAATACACAAGTATTTATGAAATGTGAGACATAATATCACTTAAGTCAGATAAATTAATTTCAGTTCTTAGGTGACACGAAATGGGAATTTTAATTGAGACTATCTAAGGAGTTAACCTGGATTGTAGAATACTTTGTGGGTAGGGTACATAGGCTTGGCTTTGAACTCTAACTTCTGGTCAAGAAAGTCAGTATAAGGAAAACCTAAGGAGAAGGGAGTGATTAACAGGTAAGAGAAAGAAGAAATGAAGGTAAGTGTAGCTTAAAGCCAATACTTCTCATTTTTTCAATTTTTACCGACTGTCAACATATACATCTTTGGTCAAAAATAGTATAGGAAATATTTATTCCCTTGTCTTGGATAATACAAGTCTTAGAACTCAATTTAATAAGGGAGATTTTTATTTTGAATATGGAAGCTTGAGGATTTAGCAGTTTTCATTTTGACAGTTTCCAGTGATTTCAAATGTCCAGCACCTGTAGTCATTTATTGATCTTGTTAGGAAACTAATTTTAATTATTAGTCATCCAGAGGTATATGTTAATATCTAGTGACCAACTAATTGAAGCCTTATAAAATCTTAATATTCATATGAAATGTTAAAATACATCACCATTGCATGATTTGTTTTCCTATGAAAGTTATAGGATGATTTTATATGAATATTTAAATATTAACTCCATTTCATGAGGTATATAAATACACATATACATGCAAACACACATACCCTAATTTAATATTTTTGTTAATCCCCAAAATTAAGTTTTATTATCTTCATTTTACGAGTTAGAAAATGAGACAAAACCTGGGAAAGACAATACCAAAAAGGATAACTATAGGCCAATCTCACTGATGAACACTGATACAAAAATCTTAAATAAAATTTTAGCTAACAGAATACAACAATGCATAAAAAATATTATTCACCATGACCAAGTGGGATTCATCCCAGGGACACAAGGATGGTTCAACATATGCAAATCAATCAATGTAATCCAGCACATAAACCAAACAAAGGATAAAACCACATGATCATCTCAATTGATGCAGAAAAAGCAGTTGACAAGATACAACACCCATTTATGATAAAAACACTGAATAAAATGGGAATTGAAAGAAAGTACCTCAACATAATAAAGGCTGTATATGACAAACCCTCAGCAAACATACTTAATGGGGAAAAGCTGAAGCCTATTTTCCTATAATTAGGAACAAGTCGGGGATGCCCCCTGTCACCACTGCTGTTCAACATAGTTCTGGAAGTCCTAGCCAGAGCAATCAGACAAGAGAAAGGAATAAAAGGTATTAGAATTTGGAGAGAAGAAGTTAAACTGTCATTCTTTGCAAATGATATGATCCTTTATATAGAAAATTCTAAAGACTCTATCAGAAATCTATTACAAATAATAGACAAATACAGTAAAGTCGCAGGCTACATATCAATGTCCCAAAATTAACTGCATTTTTGTATGCCAACAATGAAACTTTAGAAAGAGAGATGAGAAGATCCATTCCCTTTACCATTGCAAACAAAAAAAATGAAATACCTAGGAATAAATCTAACAAAATGTGAAGGACTTATACACTGAAAACTATAAGACACTGTTAAAAGAAATTAAAGGGGACACAAAGAAATGGAAAGACATTTTATGTTCATGGATTGGAAGAATCAACATAGTTAAAATGGCCATACTTCCCAAAGCAATATACAGATTCAATGCCATTCCCATCAAAATCCCACAGTCATTCTTTCAAGAAATAGATTAAAAAAATATCAAATTTGTATGGAACCACAAAAGACCACGAATCGCAAAAGCTATCCTAAGAAAGAAGGATTAAGCTGGGGTCATCTCACTGCCTGACTTTTATCTCTACTACAAAGCCTCAGTAATCAAAACAGCTTGGTACTATCAGAAAAACAGACACATGGACCAATGGAACAGAATTGAAAACCCAGAAATAAACCTACAAATATATGGACAGATTATATTTGACAAAGGAACGAAAAATATACAAAGGGGAAAAGAAAGGCTCTTCAGGAAATGGTGCTGGGAAAACTGGAAAACCACATGCAAAAGGTTGAATGTGAACTGCGACCTCTCACCACATATCAAAATTAACTCAAAATGGATTAAAGACCTCCAAATAAGAAAGGAAACAATAAACTGCATGGAAGAAAACATTGGCACAAAACTTATAGACCTGGGATTCAGGGAGGTCTTTATGAATCTGACTTCAATGGCAAGGGAAGTAAAAGCACAAATAAATGAATGGGACCTTATCAAGCTAAAAAGCTTCTGCACTGCAAAGAAAACCATCAACAAAGCAAAAAGGTAACCAACTGAGAAAAATATTTGCAAACAATGCCTCTGATAAGGGGCTAATATAAAAAATATATAAAGAACTTGTACAACTCAACAATAAAAAAACAAGCATTTAATTAAAAAATGGGCAGATGACCTTAACAGACACTTCTCTCATGAAGACATACACATGGCCAACAGATATATGAAAAAATGCTCACTTCACTAGCAATTAGGGAGATGCAAATAAAAACCACAATGAGATACCATCTTACACCTGTTAGAATGGCTATAATCAACAAGACAAGAGAAAACAAGTGCTGGAGAGGCTGTGGACAAAAAGGAACCCTCATACACTGCTGGTGGGAATGTAAACTGGCACAACCACTATGGAAGGCTGTATGGAGATTCCTCAAAAAATTATGAATGGAATTACCATATGACCCAGCCATCCCTCTACTGGGCATCTACCCAAAAACCCTGAAAACCTTAATCTTTAAAGATGTTTGTACCTGCATGTTCATCGCAGCACTGTTCACAGTGGCCAGAACATGGAAACAACCAAAATGCCCTTCGATAGACGACTGGATAAAGAAGATGTGGTACATTTACACAATGGAATACTACTCAGCGATAAGAAATGATGAAATAGTCATTTCTGGCAACATGGATGGACCTAGAGACCATCTTATTAAGCGAAATAAGTCAGACTGAAAGAATCAGGAAACATATGACCTCACTTATAGGTGGAATATAAAAGTAACACAGATACAGAGACATATGGACACACTCAATAGCTGGGTGATTGCCTGAAGGAAGGGGAGGAGAGGGGAGGGAGAGTGGGAGGGGAGGTGGGAGTCGGCACCAGCATTATGGACACAATAGTTTGGTGGTTACCTGGGGAGGAGGGAGAAGGGGAGAGGGAGAGTTGGAGGTTGGGGTGGGAGGGGACACGGGATATATGGTGATGGATGGGGAGCTGATTCTGGGTGGTAAGCACATAATGCGATGCATGGGTGATGTGATGTGGACTTGTACATCCGGAAACTATCTAATTGTTACCAATGTCACCCCAGTAAACGTAACAATAAAAGAAAAAAAAGAAAAAAGAAAATACAAGCTCATTAGCATGAAAAAAAAAGAAAAGAAAATGAGACAAATAGAGAGGAATTAAAAGTTGGTAAGCGGTGGACTGAGATTTGAACTGAGGCTGTCTGATTCCAGAGCAGACATTCTTAACTACCGGTACTATATTAGACTCCCTACCAGTGGTGGGCAAACTGCGGCTCGCGAGCCGCAGTTTGCCCACCACTGCTAGGCAATAGGCCTTTCTCCTGTTTTCTAAATGTTGAATTTTTTCTTGACATTTATTATAAGTTTCTATCAGGATTTGTGTGTGTGTGTGTGTGTGTGTGTGTTCCTTAGCCAAATTAATACACTCTCTAAAATTAAAAATATATTCAATAGTATTATTTAGGTTAAGAGAAACTTAGTCTAATTTCAATATACTGATGAAAGAAACTTTTTTCCCTACCATTTTTATGGTGCTTTGGCTTTTCAGGTTCATAGATCATTTCTTCTTCTTCAGAGATAGCAATATCAACGGTACTGCATTCAGATGAGCTGGATGGCTTTACCTTCTGAAAAGTAAAGTCCCCCCAAAATGTGAATAAAATTTCTTTTACTCACTGTAGTTAAAGTTTATTTCATTTACAGCAAAAAGAAAAATTATGTACACAAAGACTATTATCAGGTTTGAAAGACTTTAGGTTAATTAAAATGCATGCATATCTTTATGAGTTGAAGTACAAACAAAAACTCATAGACACAAACAACAGTTTAGTGGTTACAAGAGTGTAAGGGGGGAAGAGGGTGGTAGAAGAAGGTAAAGGGGTTCAAATATATGGTGATGAAAGTAGAACTGGTTCTGGATGGGGAACAAAATGCAATATATAGGTGAGGTGTTATTGAAATGTGTATTTAAAACCTACATAATTTTGCTAACCAATGCTATCCCAACAAATTTTTTTTTTTTTAATGTTCGATTTATTTATTTATTTATTTTGACAGAGGAGAGAGAGACAGAGACAGAGACAGAGAGAGAACTGAACTAGGGGAGCTCCCAGTTCAGCATATGGGTCCTCACGGGCTGGGGCCAGGATTCGATCCTCGGTCCCTGGCGCTGCAAAGTGAGCGCCTAACTCACTGAGCCATCCCGGCTTCCCCTCAACAAATTTTTAAAATTAAAAAAAACTTAAAAATTAAGTTAAAATAATTTTAAATTAAAATTTAGTTGATAATACAGTACTGTTCTCCCAAAATATGTATAGTCTATTTCCAGTTTTCAAAAGGATTTGAATTTTATAAGCTTTGAAGTTATTCACAAGGTTCTGGTATATAATATTTCAATTAGATGAGTAGTATCAGAATAAAGCACTCCTAAAGGGTGTCCCAAAATTCATGCAAGATTTGAATTTTGCATCATTTGTGCAGTAAAGAGTTGACAACAACAACAAAAAGACAGTGTGACATCTGACAGTTCAGGGTTATTAAAAATGGAGTGCTACATGAAAGAGCAATGTGTTTTCATTGTTCAGCAATAAAAATTTACTATTTTTAATTATAAACCTGTGTTTTCTATCAAAATTACTTCTTGCGTGAATTTTGGGATACGCTTTAGATCTTAAAAAATAATAGATAAGAGAGTACTTAGTGTGTATTGTAAAACCCAGTCCAGATATCTTTGTACACGTCCTCATGTGATGGGGTTAATGTGAAAGGAAGAGATGGCACATGGAGTAGTGTCAAGAATATCCCTGGAAGGGAAGCCAAGATGGCTCAGTGGGTTAAGTGCTCACTTTGCAGCTCTGGGGACCGAGGATCGAATCCCGGCCCTGGCCCATGTGGACCCATATGCTGAACTGGGGAGTGCCTCCAGTTTGGTTTTCACCGGGGTGAGATCCCGGCCCAGTTCCTGCCCTGTGCAGCCCCACTCCCACCTGTGGAATGAAACTATGTGGAAAAACCAATGATGTGCAACTATGGAGACTGCTCTAGACCCTCCCTCTTCTCTCTGTCTCTGTATCTCTCTCTCTCTCTCTCTCTCTCTCTCTCTCTCTCTCTCTCTCTCTGTCAAAAACAATAAAAATAAATCTTAAAAAAATATATATATATATATATATAGCTGGGAGAGTGGTACCTGTCCTGTTGACATTCTTTCCCACTTTATTCCTGACCAAAATTCAAGACTGGCGAGTATAACATTGTCATAACTTTGTACATGTGGTAATAGTGCAAGTGACATGTTTAGCCTTTACTTGGAATGATTTTCTCACAGTGTTTTATTTTACTTTATTTAAAAATGAGTACAGGGGAAGCTGGAATGGCTCAATGGATTGAGTGATTGCTTTGCAGTCCCGGAGCCCGAGAATCGAATCCCAGGCCCAGCCCATATGGACCCATATGTTGAACTGGGGTGTGCCCCCAGTTCAGCATATGAGTTCACACGGGCCGGAGCCGGGATTCGATCCTTGGGCTCCCGGACTGCAAAGTGAGCACATAACCCCCCTGAGCCATCCCAGCTTCCCCTGTTTGTTTAAATCTTAATGGTCAATTGTCAGTAAGACATGATGCTCAATTAAAAAATATGTCCAGCAGGATATTACTCTTAAATAAATAAAACATTTTTCTTATTTTAATTTTCCTTAAATTTTCTTTATTTCTGATGAACTAAAAGCTATAGCAATGCACAATTGATTTTGAAGTAGACAATAAAATGAGTATTATATATTGTTGGGACAGTCAATTATTAAAAATTATACACCTTATATCTTTATGCTTTTTTTACAGTTTTTAAAACTCTTCCATCTAAACTATTTGATGTGAACAGAACAAATTTTAAAAAGTAAAACAAGACAAAACAACCAAATATGAACTATTTGATGTGATTTTTTTTCAAAGTCCTTTTAATATGTATTATGTTAAATTTACAAATATATCAATTAAGATTCAAAATTATTATTTATCTAGGAGAAGATTACTTAATGGCATGAAAAAGTGACCATGATATATTGCTGCATTGTTAAAAAAGTTACAAAATACAATGTAAAGTTTGGTGTTACTTTTATAATATTTATATAGTTACATATTTGTAATAAAAAACAATAAACATTTTAATACCAAAGAAACAAATATGTGTATCTCTGAGTTATCAGATTATATATGATTTTTTATATTTTATTCTTTGGCTTTGGTAGGTCAACATGCTAAGTACTCATGGGCTACATAACCTGGAAAGTATCTAATTAAATTAAATACATAGCTAAACATACAAATAAGTGAACCAATCTGTGAGTACTTCACCAATCAACAGGATCAAATAATTATGCAGCATAAATTATAATTTCTGCAACCTCAACATTTACAATTATATTTAATCCCATCTTTCCTATATATTTTCATATCTTATACTTTTTAGTAAGATTGGAAAGGGATTCCCCTGAACATATAAATATGTGTTGTGATAAATAGCAATTTTACCCAGACAGATGCTCGTCAAAGTTTTAAGTGAAGGTATAGATGTGGGCTGGTGAGGGATTTTCCCATTTTCTCAATGAAAGTAGAAGTGTTTCTTGCCTTATCACACCCCATACATTCTCAGGTTCATTTAAAACAATGATGACTTCACTAGGAACTGGAAAACTTTGAATAATTAAACTCAACTCCTTTTACAAGACCACTTTGAGAAGTTCTTACACAGAACAGCTGCCAAGCCAGGAAACGTCTGGGAGAAAAGACAGTGCCATAGTCTATGGGGACCTGGAAAGAGACATTCTCTGCCCCTCCCCGGTGCTTATGAGTGATCTGAGATGAGTGTCTAGTATGAGATCCAAAGCAAGAAGCCCACAGTGCCAATGTGATCTCTGTTCTTGCAGCTTTCCATTAAACTATACCTTCTACTAAGACATTATGCTGCTTGCAAATGAAGACAATAAGACTGTATCCTGTAGGGTGTACATTTTGAAGCTAAGTGAACAGCAATACCTACCTGTCTTTGTATGTGTCCTCCCACTCTTTTTTGTTCAGGAGTTGCAAACTGTTCACAAATTAACCTGGTGGTTTCTCTATTCTTTTGGTCCAAATCAGTCATATATCTTACATGTTACAGAAATGAACTGAGAAGAAGTTTAGACTATTTAGCAAGCTAGACAGTACCCAGCACTCTTCTAGAACAGTCTCACATTTTAAAGATATCCAGGAGGGTTTAGTGATTTCTCCAGTAATTTAATACATCGATTTTGAAAACTTAGTTTTCTTCAGTATGCTTATCATAACCCCACATTTCCTACTTATTAATTTATAGAATTTTATATTATCTGCTGTTTGCTAAGTGCTTACTACATATTGGGCACTATTCTAAGCACTACGGAACTATTGTTCTTAATCATATATCCTCCCTTAGGAATAAAATGATTTTATCCTCATTTACAGATGAGAAAACTGAAATTTAGGAAGTTTAAGTAATTTGATCAGAAGTATACAATCAAGTGCAAGGAGTCTATAGTTAGGATTGATGGGTAATCTCATTCAATGGGTAAACTTCAGTGTTGATTCATTTTCTTATCAACAATGCCATAAGTCAAAAATAAAGAATCAAGATATTGGAACACCTTACCTCTTTGTTGCTTCCATCACCTGACTTGCTCTGGATCTCCTTATTATCCAGGTTTTCTATGTCAGATTCTCCTGAAGCAATTGGTACAGTGTCAGAGATACTAGGACTGAGGATAAGTGACTGACTCTCATTTTCGGACATTGTGTTTTTCTCCGTGCCACTGCTTTTTTCCTTATTCTTGAGAAAATCTTGGGTGTTGCTCAATTCAGAAACGGTATGGTCGGAAATATTCTCTTTAACATATGTATTCTTTATACTGGCCATTGTCTCCTTGGGAACATTTTGTTTTTTGCACAATACTTTAGAAAGTACATAGTTTATTCCTTTCTTAATCCTTGTGATTGCACGCTGGAGATTTTTTGCTTCATCGTTTTCTTCAGTTGTTGCAGCACTGTATGAACTAAAGGAACTCACCAAGGCCAGAAACAGGTAAAGTATCTAAACAAAGAAGTAAATGAAAGTAAGTGTATCTTATTTTTTAAGAATTTCATTCTATGAAATATTTGTTTCTACTTTATAAATGAAAAAGCAAAGATTTATAGATGTCAAATATCAAAGGATACATCGATTGAACTCATCTGTTTAATTTTGAAGCTTATGTTTTCTCTACAACTTAATACTGAATAGAAATATTTTAAAGGCACTTTAAATATTTGCTTTTGTATATGATAACTTTTTTTCTGAAGTTTTCCCTTAAGGCTCTAAATCACTCACTGTTGGAATTTTGCTGCCTGAATTAAATTAAATTAAAATTAAAAAAATTCTGAATATCTTCCTTTTATACTAAGGCTGTAGTTTTGGTGTGAAATCATAATGCAATGAGTTAGAAGTATGTGGGGAAAAAGTCTACAGCCTGAAAACTTCTCCCCTTGCATTTTTCCCTTTGATTTACTCTAGTGTTGTTATTATCATGATGCCCATAGCTGAACAACTGTTGAGGGACATAAAGCTTGAAAGATTTAGGAAGCTAAGGAATGTGGTGGCCAATCAATTGGATATGGAATTTCCATTTTATCCTGAAATTCCACTGCCCATAGGCTTGAAATTTCTGATCAGAAGAAATAAAAAAAAATGCGACATAGCGTAGAGTCCAAAAGCAAAGAAACAGAAATGTAATTTCATAATTCCCTCAGCATTGCTCTTTCTTTGCTTTTGAAGTGTGTGTGTGTGTACGTGTGTGTGTGTGTGTGTGTGTGTTGTTTACAACAAACATCAGCCATAGTTCTTTTTTGGGGAATAGGAAACTACATTTCATTTGGGAAATCACTCTTATTACATTATTAGTCATATGATTTGGGTTTGAATTGATACCATCTCCAGATGCAAGAGAGGATGCTGAGGGGCTTAGCATAGTACTTAATAAATGTTAATATACCGGCATTCCACACTCTGGAAAATAGAGATAGGCTCAGAAATGGACATGTGACTCAATTAATGAGATAATCAAAGAAATTTGCTGTGACTTCTAGGAAAGAAATAAGAATTTTCTCTTCTATGACACTTGAAGACATAAAACTCTAGATTGCAGCAGCCATCTTGATAAAACAGAGGCTACCAGCCACTAAGGCGCAGAGAAAAGGAGAGACCTGAGACATACAAAGACCTATCTTTAATAATCTTACATGAGCATATGTGTCACACCACAACTGAAGTGAATTAGCTTACATTTTGAGGTGTGTATGATGATATACACCCTCACTTTTGTTTCATTCAATTAGAAGACTGTTTTATGTTACTTGGATTTGAAAGTGTACTAAGAGTTACAACGGCAGAGGATATTGAAGTACTTTTACATTTGGGCACTGTTCTGGGCTTTGATGATAGAGAGAAGAGTCATGATCTCTTCCTTTATGGAACTTACAGATCCGTAAGGAAGAGAGGCAAGTACATCAACATGAAACATAATGCCAATGTGATAAATGTAGGACAGGGGTTGTGACCAGGATGAAATAGAAACAATGATGAAGGGCACCAGTACAATGGAGTCTCATTTGTGATACATGTATTTTTTAGTCTTTTGGGAATGTGCTTGATCTCTGTGACTTATGGTATGACTAAAAACAAATATTGTGTCCTTTTTTTAATTCTTGTAAGAATACTTTTCTTTATTAAGCCATTCCTTTTTCTTACAAGTAAAAGCTACTTACTCAATTCATGTAACACAGTTTTTATTACTGGAAACTTAAAAGTGAAAGCTTTCACTCTTAGTTAATGCATAATAGTTTTATAGATCAGTAGTTTTCAAACTTTGCCGCACAATTTAATCAAATCAGGATTCCTAAAAAATTCTGATGACCAGGCTATGTCCATATACCAATAACATCAGAATCTTTATCAGAACTGGATCCAAGGTATTAGTATATTTTTACTTATTCCTCAGGTAATTTTAATGTGCTTTGCAGTCTGAAAACTAGTTTTACCTTTAAGTGCTTCTTTTTTTTTTAATTTTTTTAAATTTTATTTATTTTTGACAGAGAGAGAGCGAGACAGAGACAGAGACAGAGAGAGAACTGAACTGGGGGAGCTCCCAGTTCAGCATATGGTTCCGAACGGGCCAGGGCCGGGGCCGGGACTTGATCCCCGGTCCCCGGCACTGCAAAGTGAGCGCTTAACCCACTGAGCCATTCCGGCTTCCCCTAAGTGCTTCTTAAAATTAAAGTGCATATTTATACCTGAGGATATTGTTAAAATGTATATTCTGCTTCCATAGGTCTGGGATAAGAGCCTGAGAGTCTCCACTATCTAACACATGATGCCAATGCTACTTTGAGTAGCAAGTTTATAAACCAATGCTATCCAATAGAAATATGATGCATGTCAGCAATTTTCCTGTAGCCACATTAAAAGCATAAACAAAAATAGGTTAAATTAATTTTATGAATATATTTTTAATTAAGTACATAAAAATATTATTTAAAAATGTATACAATATAAAATTATTAATGAAGAAAATTATATTATTTAGGGGGATAAAACTTCAAATCTCATTCATGTTTTAATACTTAGAGCACATCTCAAATTGGACCACCCATCTTTCAACTGATTGGTATCCACATGTGGCTAGATGTCACCATATTGGACAGAACAGTTATAGACCACTGGATCCCATAAATCCACAACATGAAAATACTGAACTATATTATATCAGTTTCTCAAGGAAAAATTTTAAGTATGGATTACTTACCAGTAAGTTTCCAATTAAAATGACCATCATGTAAAAAAGAGTACAACGGAATTGGCCTGCTACATCAAAGCAATCCCATAAAGTCTCTATCCACTCTCCACAGAAAATCCGGAACACGTTCAGAAATGAATGGAAGAAGTCAATCATGTGCCAGCGTAGTTGACAGTCTTTGTTGATTTTGCAGACACAGTTTTTGTAACTCGAACCAAACAGATTCATGCCAACCACAGCAGAGAAGAACACGAATGTGAACAACAGCAGGATCAAGTATTTCAGAGCCACCAATGAGCTACTAAGAGTCAGCAGCAGAATCTTAAATGTTGGCCAATATTTCACCAATTTGAAAATTTGCAACTAATAGAAAAACGTAAAAAAAAAGAAAAAAAGCATAAGAAACAAACAAAAAGTAACTTGGTTACTATTTATTATAATGTACATTTAAAAAACTTGTAAGCATTATACACATCCACATATATAATCTTTAATATACAACTTTGAGCACTGTTAGTATTAACCACCGGAAATTCATTTTTTATGTAGAATTATTAATATATCTATTGATCTCTCAATTCTCATTCAGTATTAAAGATTTATTTTTATTGTTTTTGACAGAGAGAGGTAGAGAGAGACAGACATAAGGGTGAGGGCCAGAGCAGTCTCCTTAGTTGTACCTCATTAGTTTTTTATATACTTTCACTCCACAGGTGGGCTGGGCTCAGGGCTGCACAGGGAAGGAACTGGAAGAGGGGCTTCCGGCATGGGAGGCAAGCCCCTGCAAACTGGGAGCCTCCATCATGGGAAGCATGCCTGGGGTGGGAGCTGAACCAGGGGCTTCCCACATGGGAAGATTGTCCCTGTGAGAACCAAACTGGGGGCATACCCCAGTTTGGGATATGGGTCTGCAATGTCAGAGTATGGGATACGATCCTCATCACTGGGGTTGCAAGAGGAACAAATCAACTCACTGAGCCATCCTCTACCCCCAGGATTGCAAGAGGAGCAATTAACTCACTGAGCCATATTCTACTCCCACAATTCTTTGTTTTAATATCTGGTAGGGCAACCATTCATTCTTTGTCTTGCTCTTCATGATCTGCTTGCTATTTGCCTACACTCTGACTTAAGGGGTGATATTGAGAAAAGCATGTCAAGTTCCATTAAATTCCATGGAAATTTCTATTGTGTAATTCCCTTTTAAAGTAACATATCAGAGCTCAAACACAACATCCTAGGTTTAGTCTGAATATTGTACTTCCTTTCACAAAATTTTTATTCCTATTGTTACACTACAAGATTACTTTAATATTTTATCCACCATGTCACAATAAACTTAGTCATCTAAAACCAAAATATCATTTTAATATGTGCTATATTGTCCCCAATGTTTTCTAGTATATATTTGGTTTTCTGGACTCAAGAATAGGAATTTATATTTTTGCATGTAAAATTTAATCATCTTCAACCAACTGGGAGAAGATATTTGCAAACAATGCCTCTGATAAGGGGCTAATATCAAAAATATATAAAGAACTTGTACAACTCAACAAGAAAAAAACAAGCAATCCAATTAAAAAATGGGCAGATGACCTTAACAGACACTTCTCTCAGGAAGACATACATATGGCCAACAGATATATGAAAAAATGCTCCACTTCACT
>PVKE010033854.1:0-17698 GCA_004027555.1 Craseonycteris thonglongyai | reverse complement strand
GTGCATAGTTATTTCTATTTTACTTTTTGACAGATAGAGAGAGAGATAGAGACAGAGACAGTTAGAGAACCAAACTGTGGGAACTCCCCAGTTCAGCACGTGGGTCCTGCCTGGGCCGGAGCCGGGATTCGATCCTCGGTCCTCATGGCCTCAAAGCGAGCGCTCAACCCGCTGAGCCGTCCCGGCTTTCCCCGGGATAAGTATTCTTAACACAAGTATCTTAAAAAGGACTTACATGTAAAATACATAAAGAACTCCTACAAAGCCACAATAAAAAGATGAATAACCTTATTTTTTGAATGGTTGAAAGACATGTCACATAACAATATGAATGTCAAGCACATGAAAAGAAACTAAACATTAGTCACCAGGAAAGTGTAAATTAAAACCACAATTAGAGACCATTTCCTACTCAGAATGGCCAAAGTAAAAAAGTCTAACAACATTAAATGTTAGCAAGAACATGGAATAACTGGAATTCCCTGACATTGGTGATAAAAGAACACAACTGCTTTGGAGAATTTAGTAGTTTCTAATAAACTTAAAGATAAGTTTACCCTATGACCTAACAATACCACTTTTAGGTGTCTACCAAAGAAAACTAAAAGCATGTGTTCCCACAAAGTCTAGTACACTAGTAGTGGTAACTATGTTAACTACAAAAGCCCCAAATTGGAAATAATCTAAAAGTACATCAACAGAAGAATGGGTTTTAAAAAATGTGGCACAATACATAAAATAAATCATTGATAAGCTGAATTTCATTAAAATTAAAAACTCGTGCTCTGCAAAAGACAATTATCAAGAGAATTAGAAGACAAGCCACGGACTAGGAGAAAATATTTGCAAAAGACACATTTGACAAAGGAACATTATTCAAAATATACAGAGAAATCTGAAAACTCAAAAATAAGAAAACCACCTGATTAAAAAATAGGCCAAAGACCTGAACATACACCTCACAAAGGAAGATATACAAATGGCAAATAAGCCTATAAAAAAATGCTCCACATCTCATTTCCTACCTAAGAGATGTTGAAGGAAGTGAAGTAGCTCAATTTGTCAGTGAAAAACAACAGAAATTTACTTTTCTTATTTTCCAGATAAAATAGTTGAGTAATGTATTCAGCATGAGTAATGAATTTCCAATTCTACATTTACAAAATCTGCTCCCCTTTCTTTAATGGTGTTTCTCATCCTCACCCCTAATTTCTGAAGTTAAAACCTGCTTGAAAACAAAACTCGGTTGACACCTTCCTGAGTTTGCAAGTAACTGTAAGGTTATCTAAGATGGCCTACCGGTACTTTGTGTCTCATTGTTCCCAAACTTTAAAACAGAAATAGGAATGGGGATTTGTAAGATAAAATAAAAAGCCACTAGAGGGCACTGTATCCCCTTTGGTTTGCAGTAAAAATTTCTGCACAAAAATTAGTTTTTATCTTAAAGATTATGGTTCATATAGTAAAGCCCAGAGAGCTGTTTATTCGCCTGGTCAACCCATTCATTAGCTGAGTAGCTTTAGAAAACTCTTTCAGCCTCTCTAGGCTATGGCTATGTAATTTCCAAACTCTTGTCAACTCTAAAATTCCTATCTTGGTACTACTGCCTTGAAATTAAGATGAACTCTAGAAAAACAGTAAGAATCTTTAACTTGCTTTATCTTGTTTCTTTCTCCAGCTCACTCAAACTGGTTTCTCTTCCCACTTTCCCTATTTCTATTTTTCCAGTTAATCAGCTAGAGGCACTTTTGATCTTTCCTTCTTATTAAGCACCCTTTATTGACAACTTATAACACGATACATAAACACTCTCAGAGCACTTACCAAGTTTTACCAATCATTTTCTCTTTTGATTCTCACAAATCGGGCTTGAGATATTATCTCCAAAGTACCTGGTGAGGAAGTAGGCCTGAGGAATTTGGTGAATTGCCCAAAAAACATAGCCAGTAAGTTATAGGACCTGGCCTTCCAACTCCAAAGCATATACTCTCCATAACAATATTACCTGTCAGTGAGAGGATCCGGGTTTTTTGGGGACTGAAGTAGCAACATTTATGCTGGCAGTATGATGTAACAAACTACCACTGTGGCTTTAAAAAGTAAATGTATGTATGTATGTATATTTGTGTGAGAAAATTTTTATAAGTTTAATTGAGCCAAACAAAACAATACCAATATATTATATTATAGTTCTGTAGTTCAGGAATCCAACATATGCCTCACTGTACTAAAACCAAGGTGTCAAGAGGGCTGTCTTTCCTTCTGGAGGCTCCAGGAAAGAATCTGTTTCCTTGTCTCTCCCAGCTTCTAAAGAATACAGGCACGCCTTGGCTGGCGTCCTCTTTCCTCCAACTTCAAAGCCAGCAATAGTCAAGTCCTTCTCACACTGCATCACTCTGTGCTCTATGCCTCCCTCCTCCACTTTTAAGGCCTCTCTTAGTGACAGCTCGCCCAGACAATCCAGGACCATATCCTTATTTTAAAGTCAAAAGACTAGCAAATTAAATTTCATCTGCAACCTAATTCCCCTTTGGTATGTAATATAACATATTTATAGATTCCAAGGATTAGGACATAGACATGGGGAGGGGGCTTATTCAATTGGTCTATATATCTATCCCAGGGGTGTCAAACTGGAGGTCCGCGGGCCGCATGTGGCCCCCGAGGTAATTTTTTGTGGCCCACAATGCTCTGAAATAAAATAAAAATAGAAAAAATTGTTATGAAGAAAATAGTGCTTAGGGGAGATCGAGGCAATACCGTACACACAATTCCCTTGTCAACCCTTTAACTACTGAAGACGAGTATACACGTGGCCCAGTGCCTTTCCTGGGGGCCTGTGGGCGTGTATAAACGCGCTGACTCAGTTCTGGCTACGTTTGTAAATGTGATGTGGCCCGCGTGAATCTTGCCTGTTGCACCAAATGGCCCGTGTTTTAATTGCATTTGACACCTCTGATCTATCCCAATGCCAGTGCCACACTGTTTCAATCACTGTAGCTTTGTAATAAGAAAGTTTAAGTCCTCCAACATTGTTTTTTTTTTTTTAATATATATTTTTTTATTTATTTTTGACAGAGAGAGAGAGAGAGAGAGAGAGAGAGAGAGAGAGAGAGAGAGAGAGAGAGAGAGAACTGAACTGGGGAGCTCCCAGTTCAGCATATGGTTCCGCACGGGCCGGGGCCGGGATTCGATCCTTGGTCCCTGGCGCTGCAAAGTGAGCACTTAACCCACTGAGCCATCACGGCTTCCCCCAACATTGTTCTTTATTAATATTGTTTTGACTATTTGAGGTCCCATGCATCCATATGAATGTGAAGATGGGCTTTTGCAAAAAAGGGTGCTGGAATTTTAAAAGAGATTGCACTGAATCTGTAGATCACAATGGGTAGTATTGCCATCTTAACAATATTAGGTCTTCCAATCCATAAATATGGCTGTCTCTCTATGTAAGTCTTCTTCATTTCTCTCAGCAACGTTTTCTAGTTTTCAGTGTATAAGTCTTTACCTTTTGTGTAGTAAAGAATTTGGCCTCATCAAAAGAGAGGTCTGGCCTTAGCCCCCACCCAAGGTGACTGACCTCTAAACCTCTGCAATTTCCCAAGTGACAGGAGTGTCTTTGTAACTCATGGTGGGTCCCTCAGACCAAAGCTGATTGTTTATGCTAATCTGGTATATCTCATGGTGGGTTCCTTCATGGTTTATGCTAACAAAATGACTCAGGGTGGAGGCTGGCAGGGCCAGAAGGACCAACCAAAAGATGGCCGACTTAGGGCTTATGTCAGTTGATAACAGTCAGCGACACCACAACCGTGCTTTTTAACCGCCAACCCTTGGGCCTCTTCCTGCCCCCTTAGTGCACCCGTGTCCCTTCAAACCCAGCCCCAGTCCCACCACGTCCAGTCGCTTCCCCGCTCCTCCGTGCTTCCATTGCCCCCACACCTGATTCAGGCCCTGGGGGTCACACCGCATCCGTCCCTGGTGGCTTTTCCCTTTTCTCCGTCAGACGCTGAGGGCGAGGTCGACGTTGGTGTCCCGCACGTGTGGAGGTCCCCACGAGGTTGCTGGGGAGCATGTGGCGGGGGCAGGAGTCCACGAGCGAGGCTCTGCGGGGAGCGTGTGGGTCGCGAGGCGAGAAGAGGGCGACGGCAGGGAGGGCCAACTCCGCGCCCTGTGCGCATGCTCCGACCCCGGCAGCGTCAGTAAGGCTGCGTGCCGCACGCGCCCCTCTGCGGAGCGGCGTGGTGCGGCGTCTAAGTCTGCGTGCGGCACGCGCCCCTCTGCGAGGCGGCGTAGAGCGGCGTCTAAGGCTGCGTGCGGCACGCGCCCCTCTGCGAGGCGGCGTAGAGCGGCGTCTAAGGCTGCGTGCGGCACGCGCCCCTCTGCGGAGCGGCATGGTTGCGGCGTGGTGCGGCCGGCCGCTCCGCCACGTGCCGCCGGGTCACGCACGGGCTCGACGCCACGGGCCGGGCAGAACTCTCAGCGGGGCAACGACCGGCGGCGCTCGGCTCGGACCCCGAGGTGCGCTGGCCGCCTGGGCAGGTCGGAGGCATCCTCAGGGTCCCCAGGATGGGGAGGCGGCCCGACCCGGCCGGTGAAGGAGGGGCGGGCAGGCGCCCCGGCCATGGCTCCGGGTCAGGAATGAAGTCGTGGTGACCTGGCGGAAATCCCCCCATTTCCCACCGGGGAGGCTTTGGAGCTGGAAGAATAATGACCAGGGCTGTAACGTCAAGTAGAACTGATTAACCTCATGCCTCCGAGCTCTCTTCTCTAGGTCGTGCCTCAGCGGGAGGTGATTTGGGACGGGAGTAGTTTTGGTTTCGGTTTGGTGGCGTGCCACCTGTAACCTGCTAAACTTTACACTTGTTCCTCCTCCTTTAATTCATCCTGACAAACTGAATTCTCCCCATTCTTGATTTTCTGTGACTTCGCTCTGCCAGTAGAAATTCCCTTTTCTCTTCAAATCCTACCTGTTCCTATTCTCCATCAAATTATTCTATTATGTGAACTTTTACCGTCGTCATTTTTGTTTACCTTTTGTGCTCTTACAAATAGTAAGTTTAGTTAAGGTAGTGATTATTTTTTGTAGTTCCCAAGACACAGTTATATGGAACACTGTGAGCAACTTTTGGGGCAATTACAGTGACTGGTGGAGTACCTTTTTCGTGTGGAGCCAGTCACATCGGTTACATTACAATCATTCTCTGCAGAACAAAGTTTAGGAAAGTGACAGACTGCATATTCCAGGTCGTCCCATAAAATTGTAGTGGATTATGAGAAAAAAATGTTTGCAATGTGGAAAGAAAAGGTTGCTCTGACTATATTGTTGAATTTAGTGCCAGCTCTGGGTGATTTAAATATAGAAGCTGAGCATCCTGTCCTCCCATCTTGCACCTGCCTGGGGCTGGGGCTGAGGCCTGAGCTGGCAGGGGAGTGAGGGGAGCCCGCCCCCACCTGCCCATGCCCTCCCTTGCACACACGTGCTCACTATAAAGCTACTCTCAACACTCATAGACGTCTAAGTAGACATATGCTTTCATTTCTCTTGGGCAAATGCCTAGGATTGGGACTGCTGGGTCACATGGCACACGCTTCCTTAACTTTATAAGAAACTACCACTGTTTTCTAACTGGCAATACCATTCTGTAATCCCACTAGCAGTGTGTGAAGATTCTAGTTGTTCTGCATCCTTGTCACTACAGATGGTCCCTGACTTAACAATGGTTTCAACTTAATGATTTTCTGACTTTATGATGGTTCAAAAGGTATACTTACTTAGAACTGTACTTTGAATTTTGATCTTTTCCTGGGCTAGCGATACACCATACAATATTCTCTAGTGATGCTGGACAAGAGGATTTTTCCCACCTGGGTAATCCTGAGGGGTCAATACTGAATCAGTCGGGTCCTGTGCTTAAAAGACTCAGGATGATTCCCGGTCCCCAATGCATTTACACAATCTGATTTACAGTCCTTTTCCTCAGCACTGGAATTCGTCCTGTGATTTCTTCACTTGGGACTTCTTTTCCTAATATGTTTTGCTATTTCAAGAATGAGAAGAGCTTGCATTTGCTGCACTCACCCTGGCATTTCCCAGGAGGAAGTGGCCCAGCAGCCATTAGGAAGTCAGGCAGAGACGTGGGCTGTGAGTAGGTTGCTGGGTATGCTGACATTCTAGAGTTGTATAATTAAATTCACCTCCGGATGTTTTTCTCTTGTTGCTGTGTTTTATGCTCTGTGCTCTCCCATGTCCCTCCCTCCTTTTTTCCTAAGATTTATTGTTTTGAGAGAAGGTGAGTAAGGGAGAGAGAGAAGGGGGGAGGGCCTAGAGCAGTCTCCACAGTTGTACATCATTAGCTGTGACATGGTTTTCTTCCACATAGGTGGGTGAGGGGCTGCATGGGGCAGTAACCAAACTGGGAGCCTCCCACATAGGAGGTGAGAACCCTCACTGCCATCCCTGGTAGTATGGGGACACCTTATAACTCTGGGCATTCAACCTGGGGTGGTGCCCACCCACAGGCTCCCTGCCTATGAACACATTTCTAGAAAGCCCCTTCCCTCCCACAACTTTATGGCCTGTATGTAGTTCTTCAATATTTACCAGAATTTGCAATTTACCAGAAACTAGGGAGGCTTTTGC
Organism: Craseonycteris thonglongyai; assembly: GCA_004027555.1. Lineage (NCBI taxonomy): Eukaryota > Metazoa > Chordata > Mammalia > Chiroptera > Craseonycteridae > Craseonycteris > Craseonycteris thonglongyai. Next base: position 11,055 of record PVKE010033854.1, on the reverse strand, counting down.
CCAGTCACACCTAAGGGGGAAACTTTTTGCTGGTGGCTGTAGAAGCTCTACAACTGGGACAGAAAATAAGGGAAGACGGGGAAGAAAAGAAAAGCTGTGGACAGTTTCTCTGTACCCTAGGCATCTCTCCTTCCCTGAGCAAGAAGGGCGCGCGCGCCTTACACACGCCACCGCCACTGCCACCGCCACCGCCACCGCCACCGCCTGTGCACTGACCTTCAAGGCTGGACCACACAAGAAACCTGGAGAGGAGGCTGGTCTGTGGGCAGACAGCTGGCTCTCCTACTCCCCACCAGAATGCTTCCCCGTCTTACCTCCACTCTTCCTACCCCGAGGCTGGATGTGGCAGTGTGGAGGGGCCCTCGTGTGGGCGAGGCCAGCCCTGCAGCCTCGCCGACAGGCTGCCCTTCTTAAAAGCTCACTACAGCATCTTTTCCTTTCTTCTCCCGCCTCCTTCCCCACAGATGCCACTGCTTTTAGAAAGTGGAAGAAAATGAAATAAACCCCCAAGCAAATCACAATTTTCTGACCTCCATCATCATTAACAGAGCATTAATTAATTGCTTACCCGCAGAAAGAAGTTAATTACCTACCATGGAAATTTTTAAAAGACAAAAGGAAACATGAGTTTAAATTTTAATTAGGGCCTCTACATGTGGGAGTGAGTTGGTTTCTCCAGGAGCGAATTATTGGCCATTAAAGCAAGGGCCTCTGATCCATGGGCAGTCTCTTCTCCCATTGCCTGCCCTCCGAGGAGGCAGGGTGGAGGAGGATGGAGGGGGCAGACCACGCCCCCAGGACCCTGGTCATCACCCCGCCTGGAGCAGCTCCAGTGTAGGGGATTCAGAAACACAGGACCGGCCACTGCCCCAACTCCACCTTTTCTTGTCTGCTGCCTAACACGTCACTACAGGAGTGGTAGTGGATGCTCAGATGTGATGCAGCCCAGACCCTGGTCCAGGAAAGCAGGACACACTCCCCAGACACAGGGACTGCTGGCAGCAGACAGCCCAGCTACCCTTCCCTTCCAGACTGCCTCACCTCACAGTGACCCCCACCCCCGCCCCCCAGGTTAGCCTGCACCCAGTGACGATCAACTTGGAAAGTAAAGACCCAGCACTCTCACCCCACTTTGGGTCAACTCTGAGGTCATTTCAGCTTCTGTGCTTCCATCAGACCATGGGACAACAGACCTCCTCCCGCCAATCCTGCTGCCCCCTGTCTTCCACATGTGATAATCATGAGAGAGCTCGCTAACACATTCCCTGCACACTTACCTCTATCTCAGAGTTTGCTTTTCAGGCATCCCAACTTGTAACAGCAGTTTAAATGACAGTGTTAAAAATGAACATTTTTATAGAGTCATCAGATTGAAGGAACCCCCAGAAGGCTGCTAGCCCAGCTTCCCTCCCAAGAGAGCAATCTGCTTAGCATCTGACCTGGCTGATGGGGCCTGGCTTGAACATTGACAGTGACAGGGGCTCTTTATTCCACAGAACAGACCTTTCAGTGCTGGGACAGCTCAGACTGCGAGAAGGTTCTTCTCAGGCAGCTCCGCTCCTGCCAGGCAGAGTCCTGGGCCAGGCTGTGAGGAGCTCGGGATGGTGCAGACCCTGTCCTAGCCCTTGGGACAGACCAGGAGCAGAGTGAGAATGTGGGCAGGGCCCTGGCACCCAGCCCCCTCAGCAGTCCTGAGGACCCACATTTGACCCACATCTGAAGTCCTGCATGGCCCCTGGACGATGGAGCACATGCACACAGGACAGTCACCCGATGGCCTGGACACACCCCCTGGTCACCAGCTGGCTCATGTCAGACCTTTCCAGCTGCTTTTAATAAGCCCTCTTACAGTGACGTAGGTCCCCAAGATGGGGACCAGTTAAGCCGAGGTTGTTACCCACTGTATGACAGGAGAGGCCACTGGTCTGCTAAAGAATTAGCCAGTGCCCAGGGGCTCCCTGATGATGTCCCCTTGACCACGCTGGCTCTGCAACCCTGTTGTTGCTCTGGCCACGGGTGCAGTCAGGTGGCGCTGTCCCCTCATGTCCGCACCTGCCTGGCCTGGCCAGCCAGCTCACAGGGCACCCACCCAAGTGACTGCATGGGTGCAGAAGGGTGCACACACACTTCCTGGACCCCAGAGCTAGGTGGCCACTGAGGCCATGGTCACAACCCATTGAGACTCCGCTTCGGCACAGCCAAGCCATGTGATCTTGGACAAGTATCATCCCCTCTCCGGAATTCTGTAACTGTACCTTCTCTGTAGGATAAATGTGTAGGCATCAATATCTGAGGTCCCTTCTAGCTCTGACATTCTCTATTTCTAAGCCCTATGTGACATAAGAAAATCTAGGCTCAGCCAGTGGACACTATGAATGGGAGAAAGACCTCTTCCAGTTGCCCCACGGGAACCTGCCTCCTGCTTCCCATTCCCTTCGCTCAACACAGGAGTGCAAGAGGGAAGAATGCCCTCCCCTCTCAGCATCTCTTTTGGCTACTTTTCTTGTTGGGCCCAGAAGCAGGAAGCTTATTAGTGTTTAATGAAGCCAGGACCAACCTAACTATCAAAGGCACTTGTGTTAATAAGTGCCTTTCAAACCATGTAGGAACTAATACTCAGAATAAAATGGGGGGGGGGGAGCCATTATCTTGAAATGTCTGGGATCCTACCTGGGCTGGGCCCCTTGAAATCATTATGGGTAATTACGGCTTATCACCCCAGCATAGTGCACAGTCCCAGTTAGTTACAGGTAATGGGGTGGGGGTGGGGGGAAGGCATGTGACCCTGCAAGGCAGAGAGTTTGCGGTCATCAAAAAGTGAAACTTTCCATTTTTAGTTCCTTTCTATCCCATTCCTTCTGTGTGTCCCTACCCTGCTCCTCCATTTCATAATTCTGGTTTCATTCACCCCTGCCCCGCAACAGATTTGTTATCCCAAGTTTCCTTTTGTTCAGGGAGAAAAGTCATTGTGCTCTGAGATTTCATAACTGAGTATTCTAGAAGCTTTACTTAAAGAGCTTTCCTAATTTTCCTCCCAACTCACTGTGAGCTGATGGTTGCCTAGACTAGGGCGAAGCCATGAAGATGGTGAAAAGTGATCAGGTTAGAGTTGCTGATGGGTTGAGAAAAACGGGAGGGGTGGGGGTTGTGAGGGGAAAGAAGAGCCTAAGAAGACTGGGGATTTGGGGGCTTCAGAAGCTGGATGGAAGGTGACAGCATTTATTAAGGTGAAGACAAAAGAAGTGAGGAAGAGGAGAAATAAAAATTATGTTTGGCCATAAATTGAAGATGCATATTGTAGAAGCAAATGTCTAACATTTCAAATATGGAGTATGGGGAAGGGTTAGTACTAGAGACATAGATTTGAGAGTCATTGCAACATATGGCACTGAAATCCACAAACTGGCTGAAGTCATTTACGGGGAATGTATACTTGGAGAAGGGATGGGCATGCACGACTGGACCCTGGACTTGGGGCATCCAACATTCAGAAGTTGAACAGAGGAGGAGCAATTGCCAATCGAAACCAACTGCTGCTAACTGGATGGAACTGCCTCTACTGGTGTGAAGCAAGGCTAGAGGACATAGACAGGAACAGGAAGAGGTCCTGTGTTTCTTCCTCCCTCCCGCCTTCCAGTCTACCTCTGGTGACTGCTATTGGTAGACCCTGACAGGGTGCTAAATCGCCAAGCAGAAGTGTGGTTTTCCGTTCTGGCCCCAGCATTCCAAAGCAGAGAGCAAAAGGATGGATTTGAGGTTGAGAGGCACCAGCTGCATAACTGGCACACACACCGGAAGTGCTTGCCTACTGCCTAAGGCCAGTCTAAGTAGGGCTCTCTCCCACCTAAGAAGTGGTTGAGTAAAGCTAAGACTAGGGGAGGTACATGTCAGCTGACAGAGGCTCCATACTGGGGAAAGTAGATGGGTCCTTTAGCACTGAGATCAGACAGAGCTGCTGGGAAGTGGCAAGGTAAGAGACCCACAGAGAAAGTACTGGAGTGACCTAAGCTGATAGAAGAGTAGTAGGAGGAGAGTCAAGAGTGAGAGGAGGTCAGCATTTCTGAGGAACAGGGATGAGAAAATACTGAGGCTTTCAGGTAGGATTCGGAGAGAAGAGCTCAGAAAGCTAATTCCATCTCTGAAGCCTCCTCTCCCCGGACCTCTCTCTGGCCTGGTAGAGGGGAGACAAGGAAGCCTTAGTAGAAGTAAGAAACCCTGTCATTCCTTTCAAGTCCCTGCAGATTCAGTTCTTGATGGACTTCACCTGGGGCAGGGCAGGGTAGAGGGACTTCAGAGCTCTGAGAAGGGTGAGGGGATGCTGGTGATGGGGAGCCTCACCAATTTGGTTCTGTCTGGAGGACTCCCCACATCAACAATTCTTTGTTTTTAATTCTATTGTTTGAGAGAAGGTTAGAGGGAGAGGGAGAAAAGGAGGGAGGATCCAGAGCAGTCTTCATAGTTGTATTAATACACCATTAGTTGTGACATGGTTTCATTCCACACAGGTGGATGTGGGGCTGCACAGGGTGGAAACTGAACTGGGGGCCTCCCTCATGGGAGGTAAGAACCTTCACCGCCATGCCAGCCTGGTGGTTGCCGGTTGCCCTGCAGTTCAGCACATGGGGTTGCACAGGCCAGAGCCAGAAATCAAACCCCAGACCTCACGATTGGAAGGCAAGCACTCAGCTGCTGAGCTATCCTGGCATCCAACCATTCTTTACCTGTAATGTCCTGAAAATTAACAAAAGATTCAGGACATACAGCTGTCCCACTAGATTCAGACTGACTCGATTTTATTAGTTCACCCTTAGGATTCTTCCCACACTCACCACCTGCCAATCAGAACCAAGCTACTGAGAAAACATGATTTATAGACCTGTCAAACATATTTATATTGACAGGTTATCTGAGTTTGGCCTTCTCAAAACTCCAGCTGTCCAAAGTTTCCTGTTGAGATCCTCATGCTTGGGAATTTAAGTCCCACTCCTGATCTGTCTGGTCATAGGTTCCTCCACTCTCCCCTGTCCCCTGTACAGCTTCAGGAGACTGGATGCAATTGAAATGCTTACAGTCAAGGACTAGGGAAGACAGCCTACAATGCTCTGATCTGGCCTTCCATGGAAGGGGCCTCGAGTCCTTCAGTGTAGCCAATGCCAAGCTACGGACAGGAGTACTGGGCCCCCAGTGAGGACTTTGGCCATGGCCCAAATAACAGCTTCCTGTACCGCATGGCTCCCCTCCTTCTCCTTAGGGTCAGCCACTTGCTGCCTTTTCCTGGAACTCTCAGCCTGCACTCTACATCTGATCTGTGCAATGAAAGATGGTAGAACCTAAGCTCACCACTGATTTGGACAAAAGCCCTGGTGACTATTTAAACCGAAACGCATTAATAGCTCTGAATATTTCATGCCAGGTACATTAGAACAACCAGCATTATTTATTGAAGGCTGATCACCCATCATGGGTATTAATACATTTTGCTTCACAGTGTCAGCCAAAGGGAAACTAGCTTAGAGGAAAAAGGTAGAAGGCTTTTGCTGTCCTCAGTACTTTGGCCTGAGGAAATAAATCTTGCAGGAATGGAAGGTGTGGCTTCGTGGTATTATCCAACTTGGCTCTGGCTTCTGACAAACAGGGAGGTTCATAAGGAGGGCCTTTACTCCACTGTATGAGTCTCACTGTTGCATCCCAGACAAAGCCAGGCTAGGCTGAGACAGCTCTCCCCAGCAGATAAGTCCCCGTCGTCTGAAATGGAGTTTGATGTCTAGCGCTTCTGAGTAAAAGGGGCTTAATTGATTGGAGAGGGATTTGGTTGATAGGAGAGAGAAACAGGCCTGAGCAGCTCTAGTCTCTCTTGCAGGGCTGCTGTTTTTATTATCTTGAGTCACTGAGATTGCTCTCTCTGGTCTGTGCTCTCAAACTCATTTATCAGTCAGGGTCTGCCCAAGAAACAACCCACTCTGGTTATTTTAAGCTGCAAGAAATTTAAAGCGGAGACTTAGTTGCTTATGACGTGGTTGGAAAGGTTGGAGAAATGGGCCTTAGGCTGAGCCTCCAGGGGTAACGCAGGGCACTTCCCCCAGCTGACCCACGGGAGCTATCAGTCTAACCCAGGGGCGCCCAATCTTTTGGCTTCCCTGGGCCACGCATCAAATACACTAACACTGAGTTTGTGCTGGGCCTCATTCAAAGCCGGCCTGGGCCACATGTGGCCTGTGGGCTGTGGGTTGGACATGCTTGGTCTAACCTATCTTTTCCTTATGCTATGGTCATGTTAAAGAAATTAAGACACTAGAAAGAAAATATATTTTGATACTAAAGCAATGTAAAACATTTTAATTGTATTTAACATTATTTTTGTCATAAATATGTGGCTCGTCAAGCCTGTGGGTAGAGGAGGGATCAATTAGAAAAAGTTTCCTCAGAGCATTTCATGGGCTTTTGAACTCACAGGACAATTTTATAAGTACATTGCATCCTGTCTGTTTGTTCAGCCCTGCTCTGATCAGAACCTAGTGTTTGTCCCCGCAGCATTAGGCCCCTCCATCCTATTAACATCAACAAGGGTGGGGCCCCTTGTTCAAAAATTAAGAAAAGGGGAAAGCCGGGATGGCTCAGTGGGTAAAGCGCTCACTTTGCAGCCCCAGGGACCAAGGGTTGAATCCCGGCCCCAGGCCCATGCGACCCATATGCTGAACTGGGGAGTGCTTCCCATGCAGGAGGCCCCCAGTTCGGTTTTCACCCCTGGTTCCGCCCTTGACTTGAGGGGGTGTGCCCGCCCTGCACAGTTCCTCGTCCACCTGTGTAGAATAAAACCATGTCAAAAACTGATGACGTACAATTATGGAGACTGCTCTGGGCCCTCCCCCTTCTCTCCGTCTCTCTCTCTGTCTCTGTCAAAAACAATAAAATAAATCTTTAAAAAGCAAGAAAAGAATGCCATTATAGTTAATAAAATATAAAGCCCTTACCTTTCTTCTGCAACTTCTGTCTTGACTTGCTATGGTTTTTATTTGCTACTTAGCATCATTCTAAGTTTTAAAAAAATTAGAATTTTGAACTATTAACATATATTTTACTGTTTATCTTTATTTTGCACAACTCCAATTTTAAATGCAAGTGTAAGGTCATTTAGTTCACATGCAGAATCATCACAGTTACATAATTCATATTTCATAGCTTGTATATCTATATGCCTGTTGCTGTTCCCAGAAGAGTGGAAATGCACAAAACTAACTCAGCTGCTTTTGCTTTACTTCTTGATATGTGCACAGCCCTGCAACACTTTCTACTTACAGCTTGCTGATTGACTAAAGGACTAAAAGGAAAAGAACTATGGTGTCCCAGTCTTTCCCTTTCCTCCTATGTCATCATTTCAGCATAAGGGGTTAGCTAATAATACAAGGAAGTAACAGGAGTAAGAAAGAAAACGATAAGGTTCCTTGGTTGTTCATGTTTCTTAGAACTCTATTACCTTCTGGTTTGAAGGTAAAGTGTGGCCTCTATGGGCTGTTGGTGTCCTGCTATCTTTTACTTAGACTTAGATGTGACATACTTACTTTGCATTCCTCCCACACATTGTGAGCCAACACAGGTTGGGCATCATAAAGCTATATGTGAATGGGGCAGCAAGGAACAACAAACATGCAGATTCCATGTATCTTTTCTATCCCACTGGGCTCCACGAAAACAAGTTCAAAGACAAAATTGTTAAGAATTTTAAGCAGAAAGCATTAAGACAAACATGTAGGCAAGATATAGGGAAACCAGACAAAATTACTTATTATTCTGGGTTAGTAGCAGCAGAACACTTATTTAACCCTTGGGCTAAATAAACTAGCACCCCAGAAGGAAAGGGAGATGTTGAAAGGTCTGCCTTGAAAGAAGCTGACACCTTCTGTTGAGGGGCACAGCCAATCCCAGGCAACCTCACAGGGAAGAAACTGTTAAAATAAGTATCCAACCTCTCCTCTCTCCCTCCCTCCTGGCTCCTGCTGGGGCTCCCCATTAACAAACCCAACGGGAAGCCAGAGAGCAAGTGAACCCCTCCATATAGGTCAGCCACCCAGAGCAGAGAGTAGGGTGGAAAAGGGGTGGATAATGGGTCTGGGGTGAAGCAAAACATATCTCTGAGCCAAGGGGTGGGAGCAAGACTCCAGCTGGGCCATTTAGACTCTTTCCCCTTGGAACCTGAGTTCTGACTAAAGCAACACATAAGGGTGGAAGGTGATTGGAGCTGATTCACTCTAACTGTTGTGCTGTGATAAACTATTAGTTTGTGTTACCTAGATCCCTGGAGTTGCCTTAGTTCCTGTCCTTTCCAAAACTTGGTTATTCAATCGTTCCTACTATGCTATGGGATGCCCCATAGTCTTCCAGTAAATTGTCCTTTTGTTTTAGTTAACAAGAGGTAATTTTTGTTACTTGATATAAACTCCTAAACATGAATCAAAAGGAAGAAGTCCTCACACTAACAGCTGGATGGATTTTGTGCATTTAATGTGGAAGACCCAGGAAGCAGTGAGACCATTGAGGAGGCTGTTTCAATAGTCCACCTGAGGGAGGATAAAGGCTTGAACCAGGAACCAGCAGAAACGACCTGGTGAGCATCTAGCTAGTGTCTGCCACAGGTTCCTACTAGAAATATGTAACAACCTGCCAGACCACGTGGTGAACACCGAAAGGCTTAATTTGGGGTTTGGGAAATGTGGTCGCCATGTGTGTTGACTTCCAATCTTGGGCCCGACATAGTGAAATTTAGGGCAGAGACTGTTGAGGAAGACGCCCTAGGAGCCTGAGCCTTCAGCCGTCCTTGGGTGATCCCTGCCTCACCCACCTGTGTGAAGTGTGACTATGCTGCTGCTCTAGCTTTCTGTTTTGTCATGCTCTCCCTAGGGAGGGAAAGGTAAGAGGAAAGTACTTCATCCAATCAATCAGTTCACATCCCCCACCCCCACCCCGCCCAATTTCTATTCATACCCCAGTTTTTTCCTTTTGGCCCCCATATGAATCTTCCTGTACCCAACACTTCTTTGCGTGTGTCCTTGTGTGTATCTCTCTGTCTCTGTCTCTGTCTCTGTCTCTCTCTCTGTCTCTTTCACACACACACACACACACACTCTGCTGGCTCTAGAGGTCCCTACTCCACTTTTCTCTCTTCTTACCTCCCCCCAAGTACTCCACCTCCTTTTTTCCTAAATGCATTAAGGAACTTGGAGTAAGAATGAGAAAGGTAAAAATGGAAAGGACCCAAAGCTAAGTTGTTTAAATATGCTAATGGAGCATGTACTGAAATGTATTATTTTTGCATACATTACTTTGAAATGCAAATTACAAGAGCTGTCAGTAACTATCTTTCTAATCTCTTGGGGCTGAAGGACAAAGGGGAGAAAATAACTTGAAAATTTATTTGCCAGCTCTTTTCTAGCAGAGAAAACCTCTGCCTTTCCCCAGGGCTATCTCCTGCTCCCTCTAAACAGAGTGGGGTCCTAGCCCTTCACACTAAAGTGAACTTGATACTTTCACAGGCAGTGAGTGAGTGGCTTTGCAGATTACTACCAGTTTAGGGAACAAGTCTGGTCATCAGAATGAAAACACAGTTGCCATGTTTTAATTTTATTTTCCTCTGTAGAATACCAACCAGGACACCAAAGTGGACAGGGAGAGTCAGTGCAAAAAACAAAACAAAACAAAACTGCTGATGAACTACTAACCTGTCCTCTGCAAAGTTGACTAGAACTTTTAAGCCCAGAGCCCAGGCTAACTCATTCTCAGCTCAGTGCTTCTGTTCCTGCCCTTTGGTCCCGGGTCTGGCCTTGTAGGTCACAGAAACATTGCTGGTCTGACTTTCTTTTATCATGTACTTTCTGAGGAATCTAACTCCTGGTTAAAAACCTATGTGTGATTTTTCAGGCCTGACCTTAGGCCTTGAACTACTGATTCAATCTTCTTACTAATAATCAATCTGTTAAGATTTTCTATTTAATTATGATTCAGTCTTAGCAGGTTGTATATTTTTAGGAATTTACCCATTTCTTCTAGATTGTCCAATTTGTTGGCACAGAATTGTTCAGAGTACTCTTTTATGATCCTTTAATCAGCTACTCAGACACCTGACAGCTCAGCTCTCTTCCTTTTTCTCCTTTTCTCTCTCCTCTCTCTCTTCTCTTCTTTAACTCAACTGAGTTTCTAACACCTTCTCTTATAGTTTTCATAGGCATTAGATTATGAGATTCCTAAGGTTAAAAGTACGTTTTTATAACAGGTAACAATTTTTTAGCATTTGCTGTATGCATGACACATGCTATAGCTTACTTTACATGCAATATATATTTTTTGAAGATTTATTTTTATTGTTTTTTGAGAGAGAGAGAGAGAGAGAAAAGGAGGAGGGCCCAGAGCAGTCTCCATAGTTGACAGCATTAGTTTTCCATATAGTTTCACTTCACAGGTAAGCACAGGGCTGCACAAGGCAGGAACTGGGCCGGGAGCCTCCCACATAGGCCCCAGCAAGAACTGAACTGGGGGCACAACCCAGTTCAGCATACAGGTCCGCATGGGCCAGGCCTGGGATTCGATCCTCAGGATCCAGGGCTGCAAAGCGAGCACTTAACCCGCTGAGCCATCCCAGCTTCCCTACATGCAATATCTTGACTAATACTCATGAGAATTGCTTTTATTATTGATGTCTGCCAGATACACTCTTATTCCCTGTCACAAGAAGGGCAAAATGTGGTTTAAAAACATTAAATAACTTGCCCAAGGTCACACAGCTAATTAGTGGTGAAGCGGGAATTGAAATGCAGATCTGTGTGATCTAAAGTTCAATCACTTAATCATCCCTTTTTCTGACTACTGTATTTTCCGGCGTATAAGACGACTTTTGAAACGAAAAAAAGTCAACCGAAAATCGGGGGTCGTCTTATACGCCGAGTATATCCCGAAAATCGTCTGGATATGCCGCTAAACGAATTTTCCAACTCGATCCCGCACCAATCACTGCAAGGCTGCTCGGACCGCCTCTCTAACTCAGCCAATCCAAGCAGGCTTTTTATG
>PVKE010033853.1:0-17687 GCA_004027555.1 Craseonycteris thonglongyai | reverse complement strand
GTTCCTTTTTCTCCACAGCCTCTCCAGCACTTGTTATTCCTTGTCTTGTTGATTATAGCCATAGAATTTTATTTCTTTTATACTAAAGTCATTGTTATGAGCAGGAAGCAAATATGCAATACTTATTTAAGAAAGAAAAGGAAATTAACATTTAGTCAGTGCCTATCTCAGTGCCTGGTGCATAATAGTTGCTTAGTAAATATGAATAAATGAATTCTCCTTTGTCCCAGACACTGTGCTGTGTGTTTCTGTATGGTGTTATAAGATTTAAATAGATGTGGGTTTTTTTGGTTTTTATTTTTAAGGTCTATTATATTGTTTTTGACAGAGACAGAGAGAGAGAGAGAGACAGAGAGAAGGGGAAAGGCCCAGAGCAGTCTCCATAGTTGTACATCTTCAGTTTTCAACATGGTTTCATTCCACACAGGTGGGCGGGGTCTGTGCAGGGTGGGAACTGGGTTGGGCCCCCTCACCCTTCCCGCATGGGAGGCATTTCCCCTTCAGCCAGGGGCCAAACCGGAAGGTGAGAGCTGAACTGGGTGTCTCCCACATGGGAAGCACCTGCCAGTTCAGCACGTGGGTCCACATGAGCTGGGGCTAGAATTTGATCCTCAGTCCTCAGGGCTGCAAAGCCAGAACTTAACCCCCGGAGCCATCCTGGCTTCCCCCGGATTTAAATAGATGTTAAGGAAAGAAACAATGAGTAATTAATTTGGGTTTTTCAGACTGGAATGATGAGTAATCAGGTGCCTGATATTTGATATTATTATGGAGCTATTTCCAAATGAAGCATATCAATCAAAAAAGTTATTTTGGGGGTGGAGGCCAGGGTAGCTCAGCAGGTTGAGTACTTTCTTGCTTTGCAACTGTGAGGTCCTGGGATCCTATCCTGGCCCGGGCCCATACAAACCTATACGCTGAACTGTGGCACAACTGGTAACTACTGGGATGGTGGCAAAGGCTCTCGCCTCTCGCCTCCCATGTGGAAGGCCCCCAGTTCAATTCCAGTCCCCCACGTCCCCACATCCACCTGTGTGGAATGAAACCATGTCACAACTTATGATGTCCAATTATGGAGACTGCTGGGCCCTTCTCTCTCTCTCTCTGTTTCTCTCTCTCTCTCTCTCTCTCTCTCTCTCTCTCTCTCTCTCCTTCTATCTCTCTCTCTCTCACACCTCTCAAATAATAAATCCTTTTTTTTAAGTAAAAAATAAAATAAATAAATAATAAAGTTATTTTGGGGAGGTTATAGGAACATCAATGTCTTATAGATTTGTTGTGCTTGAAGATTTCATGGAACAAGGAGAGGAAAAATAAGAGAAGAAACAAGGAAAATGCTGGTTCTGGATGCTAGTACCTAGCACAGTAGCATGTGGGAGGCAATCCATAAACATTTGTTGCACTACCAATCGCTCTATAATCAGGGTAAGTCATGTGCTCAACTCAGCTTTCTGGGATTACATTTTACTTTATATCCAAACAACATCCTTCAAATAGTCCTCCTCCTTGATGACAGTGAAATTTTCAAGAGCAGAGGCCAGGCTCCTTTTGCTCAGCATTTTATCCCCAACACTAACGTGGTACTTGGCAAATGGCAGGTGTTCAACAAATGTTGTTGAGTGAGTGAATGAACCCTGCATCATTAAAGATTCTGTCTCCCAACATTTCTGAGGACACCCAGGTTGTCCTGGTGATTGTTGTCATCTCAGATCAAGATTGCTGATCAATGTTTGCTCTGTAGCAATTGCTGCTCTGATCTGCTGTGACCTCCTCACACATCTGGCTTAATTAGGGATTCAACTACTCTATTTCCTGAAGCACTTCTTAGAAGTGTTAGCGGTTCAACAAATTTAGCTCAGCCTTTGAGAATAACATAAGGAATTGACATTGAAAGTAAACTTAAAAACACGTAACAAATAACATTGTTCCTAGACTCCATACCTCTCAGGAGGGCCCCATGCTTTACCCGCCTCTTTAGCTACTGGATGGCAGCGAGTTGCTGGGATATATTTTCTCCCACAGGTAAGAGTTCCAGTTGACTCAGTCTGTTGTGGATAAATAGTATCTCCCCCCCACCCAAAAAATACATTTCTCCCAAGAACCTATGAATATTACATTATTTGGAATAGGGTTTTTGCAGATGTAGTGAAGTTAAGATAAAGTTATCTTGGATTAGTATAGGTAAATCCAATGACTGGTGTCTTTATTAATAGAGGGAAATTTGGACACAGAGACACAGAAGAAATACAGGGAAGAAGGCCGTGTGCAGATGGAGGTCGTCTGCCAGAAATGAAGGCGCACCAAGGATTACTGGCAACCACCAGAGGCCATGAGGAGGCAAAGAAGGCTCCTGCCCTAGAGCAGAGGGAACATGGCCCTGCTGACGCCTTGATTTTGGACTTCTGGCCTCCACAACTGGGAAAGAGTACATTTCAGTTGTTTTAAGCCACCCAGTTTGTGATCATTTGTTATGGCAGCTGCCTGCTTCCTGAAATCCAGGGCTCTGAGGTCTCTCCTGGCTCTAGCCAGAAGAAATGAGAGGAAAAGAATCTCAGTTCATATCAAAAGGATCTAAGAGAATTTCACATCCCTATTGCAACTGAAGAAAGCTTTTAGCATAATAGTAGGGGAAGTTCTACTTGTTTCCTCGACCCCTTCTTGCCAGGCCAGGACAGGAGTGGCTTACCTTTATAGCCCACTTGCTCAGGGAGACTTTCCTGGGCACCAAATCTAAAGCAGCCCCCCAGGCACTCTCTAGCACATTACCAAGTTTTTTATTCTTCATAGCAATACCTAAAACTATCTTGTTCCCTCCTTTTTATTGACTGAATTGCACCCTGCTCCCCCATCCCCTTTCTAAAATGTGGGGTCCAAGAGAACAGATCTTGTCTCCTTGGTTCATGGCTAATTCTAAAGTTCCCAGAACAATGCCTGAAACATAACAAGTGTTCAAAAAAATTTAAGATTCATTTTATTGTTTTCTTGACAGAGAGAGACAGAGAGGGGGAAGGGCCCAGAGCAGTACCCATAGCTATATGGCATCAATTTTCGACATGGTTTTGTTCCATACAGGTTGGTGGGAGCTGCTGAAGGTGGGAGCTGGGCTGAGGGCCTCCCTCATGGGAGGCACGACTCCACGAGCCAAGGGCCGAACAAGGGGAGGTGAGAACTGAACTGGGGGCCTCCCACATGGAAAGCACACCCCAGTTCAGCATATGGGTTCACAATGTCCGGGGCCAGGATTCGATCCTCAGACCCTGGGGCTGCAAAGCAAGTGATTAACCTGCTGAGCCTTCCCAGCTTCCCCTCAAAATTTTTTATTGACTGGACAAATAAATAACATTGCCAAACACATAATAATGTCAATTTCCAAGTTAGAGTAAAGATCCCCACTCAAGAGATAAATTCTGCATCTCTCCTAGGAAGAGAAAACAATAATGGGCATAGGGAGTATTTATGTTAATAGTTTATAAAATGAAGCCTGAGAAAGATGGCTTAGTATCAGCACATGAATAGAGCTGATTCTAAAGAATCTCCTTCCTCCTAAAAGTAAAGAGTAGGTCTACATACATTCAACTGTACTTTGAGATTAAGGCAAAGGATGAAAGGATACTTAGTTCAAAGCTTGTTGGTCTCTAAAATATCAAGCATGTGAAAGTTGTCAAATAATATACTAAATCTATGCAAATAATTAAAATGAATTTTTAACATTCAGACCTGATCTGATATTGAATTTACTATTGCCCAGGATTTCTTCTCCTCCTTTTTATTTATTTATTTATTTATTTATTTTGTGGGTCAGAATTTTAAAAGCAATTCTGAATAGAGAAAAGACGTTTTTATTTTACTAATGTCTTACAGCTTGGAATATCTTATCAGTTCCTAGAGCTCTGTGCGCTGGAGTGCTTCAAAAAGACAGGAAGAAGGTGGCTGGCAACCCTAGTTGTCATGCCTGGATGCATTAGGGAGATTACTTTTTATAAAGAAGTCTATTCACTGGCAGAAAACAATCAATCACCACCTGACACGAATAAGATATGGTCAGAGGCACATGAATTTTCACATGCCTTTATATTTCTCTCCAATAAATGCCTGCATATTGCAACAAAAGCAGCCTGAAATGTATTTTGGGTTTTTTTTTTTGTTTTTTGTTTTTTTTGACAAGTTTTTGAAAAAAATGTATTTACCCAATGAAAAATGATTATTATATTGCTGAAAATTGGGAAACCACATACTTCAAATATGTGTATTTTTCCACAGAAATTTCTAATGTTTCTTTTTTATAATTTTTAAAAAAAAATAAATTCATTGAGAGAAAGAGACAGACAGAGAGAACGGGGGAGGGCCCAGAGCAGTCTCCTAGTTGTGCATCATTAGTTGTGACATAGTTTCATTCCATACAGGTGGATATGAGGCTGTGCAGGGCGAGAACTTCTCACAACCTCTACTGACTCTAACCAGTCTCAGGCACCAGCCTTGCACATCGAGAGTATTTTGTTTTTTGTTTTTTGTTTTTTTTGTTTTTTGAACTGAACTGGAGGTCTCACTGCATTCAGGAAGCACACTCCAGTTCAGCCTATGGGTTCACACAGGCCGGGGCCGGGATTTGATCCTCAGTCCCCAGGGCTTCAAAGCGAGCGTTCAACCCGCTGAACCATCCCGGCTTTCCAACATCAAGAGTATTGCCTCCTCACACCTTTTCCTGCTTTCTTAATCCTTCTTCAGATGAGTCAGATAACACCACTTCATTCACTGTTCAATCCTCTCCAATGGCTTACAGCTAATCTTGAACAAAAATCAAAATTCTGAGTGCTTTTTTGAGAAGATGGCAGCTGTGTCAGTGTGTAAGCCACTGGTTGGAGGTTTTTCTTTTGATAATTGCCACAGAAATGCCGTCTTGAAAGCCGATTTTGTAAAGAAAGGATACAAGCTTCCAACAGCCCGGAAAACTGGCACGACCATCGCGGGGGTGGTCTATAAGGATGGCATAGTTCTTGGAGCAGATACAAGGGCAACTGAAGGGATGGTTGTTGCTGACAAGAACTGTTCAAAAATACACTTCATATCTCCTAACATTTATTGTTGTGGTGCTGGGACAGCTGCAGACACGGATATGACAACCCAGCTCATTTCTTCTGATTTGGAGATCCACTCCCTCTCCACTGGTCGCCTTCCCAGAGTTGTGATGGCCAATCAGATGTTGAAGCAGATGCTTTTCAGGTATCAAGGTTACATTGGTGCAGCCCTAGTTTTGGGGGGCGTAGATGTTACTGGACCCCACCTCTACAGCATCTATCCTCATGGATCAACTGATAAGTTGCCTTATGTCATTATGGGTTCTGGCTCCTTGGCAGCAATGGCTGTATTTGAAGATAATTTTAGGCCAGATATGGAGGAGGAGGAAGCCAAGAAGCTGGTGAGCGAAGCCATTGCATCTGGCATTTTCAATGACTTGGGGTCTGGAAGTAACATTGACCTCTGTGTCATCAGCAAGAGCAAGCTGGATTTTCTCCGCCCATACTCAGTGCCCAACAGGAAGGGGACCAGATTTGGCCGGTACAGATGTGAGAAAGGGACCACTGCAGTTCTCACTGAAAAAGTCACCACCCTGGAAATTGAGGTGCTGGAAGAAACAGTCCAAACGATGGACACTTCCTGAATGGCGCAGGAAGTGATGGCTGCTGCTGCTGTGGGAGACGGGGGCAGTGGAGGCTCCCCCTGTAGACGCTCATTCAGCCCATGTTTGCTGACTGAGACCCAATAAAAATGAAAACCAAAAAAAAAAAAAAAAATCAAAATTCTTATCATGGCCTACAAGACTCTTCTCTGATTTCATTTTCTACCATTTTTTCTTATTCACACCTCTTGAGCCACACTGGCCTTGTTCTCTCAGGAACATCCCAAGTATGAAGCTGCCTCAGGACTTTTATATAGGCTACTTCCTTTGCCTTGAATACTCTTCCCACTAGATAGCCTTATGATTTGTGTCCTCACTCCTTTCAGATCTCTGTCAAGTATCTCTCCTCATAGAGAAACCTTTTTTTTATCACCCTATGTGAAAAAGCATTCTCATCACTATTTTCTTTGGAGTGCTCATTATTACATACCATTTAGGTTTATTTGTCATTCCACTAGAAGTTCCATGTTCATCATATTTTCATCACCTAAAACAGCATTTGGTTTATAGTTGGCACTTGATACATGTTTTGTTTTGTTTTATTTAAAAAAATAAAAAGCTTTCTATGCGCTATGTATTCTACATGCTGTATAAGTATTAATTATCTTAAACTTTCTAATGGCTTTATGAGATAGGTACCTTTATTATCTTTCTTTACAAATGAGAAACAGCTTTCCTTCCTAACCCCTTGATCTGGAAGCTTCCATCATTGCATAATCACCTTTCTCTGTGAGTATGCAGAACATTGTATAGCAGGCCCTCGTAAATAGCTCTGTGTAGTCTCAGATGCTGTCCTGGGGGAAGATACTCAGGGGGTTGTGTCAGTTCTGCTACATCTGTGCTTGTAAGTTTCCCTGCAATTAATGTATTTTGCATTTATACTGTGTAGCCCTATGAAGTGTGTGTTCATACCTCCTTTGCACAACAGTTAGATATTTTGGTACTGAGTTAGCTTTGTCATTCAAAAAGAAAACATGACCCCAAACCAATAAAAGTGTCATGAGGGTAATTATTAAAATGATGAAGTTCTTAAAATATATTTTAACCCATGGTACCTTGTCTCCCCTGCTCTGTGCCTGAGCCTCTAACTAGCATTCTACTTCCTGGAACAGTCAGTCACCTGGTAACAGAGCCCTGGGCTTGAATCTAAGCCCACCTGTCTCACTGAGTGGACTTTATTAGAATTTCTAACCATTTTGCTTCCCATCTGAGGGAATGTATCCAGTGAATGCTATATCAGAAGAAGGTGTTATGAGGAAAAGGCAAAATCCCCTCCTTCCTAAGAGACTAATACACTTGAATGAGATATTGATATTCTTTGCCCTTCACATATATGCTAGAACCTGTTTCTGAAATTTTTTTCTGCTAGTTCCAGAAACTTGTTTGTTTTCCTCTCACCCTCTTAGCATTTTGCTTGAAATCCTTTATTTGATGTAAAAATATGGGGCAAAGAATCCCACATTTCTGACATGCTCCCATCATCTGTTTGCTTCATGGACCAGTGTATTTTTTTCCAGATACCAAGACTTTTTTAAAGTGATGATGTCATTCCTTGGTTTTTCTGTAGACAGTTTATGTTCTTTGGTATTTCTTAGAATCATTTACAATTTCCTGTTGGATAGGGTTTTGTCCTGTTGGAATTCTATTTATAATATTTTTCCTATTAGTTTAAAAATACACTCATGCACACAGAGTTTTTCTCTCCTACCGTCCACCCTTCCTTCAGCTGTGTATTAGCTTTGGCTTCAGAGGTATTCTGGAGTGTAAGACCTTCCAGCTCAGTCTTGGTGATTGGGATGCTCAGGCTATGAGGGGAAAAGTCATGAAAGCTTCGCAATTGCAACAGAAGTTTAGGGTATGTGGTGCGGAAGTTAGGAGATCAGAACAAAGGTGGCTATTGTGCTGGCGTGTGGTGGGCAGGGCTCCCTGTCTCTAGGATGACTCTCTTAAGGTTGTGGTTTGTTATAGCTGTAGCATATGGAATTGTGGAAGTCAGGAGAAAGCAGGATGGGGGCAGTAACTGAGAGGTGGGGCAGTTAGCAACCCTAATCCTGTCCTGGGGTGAGTGGTAATGGGATGCTTTACTTTTCTTCTCCTTTCTCAACTCCTCACCTTGGAACCTAACACCCTTTTACTAGTTTTCTTTCATGTAGAAGAAAATTCTAGTATGAAAATACATGATTCAAAGAGTAAAATATATAATTTCTACTACGTGTGAGTTGTTACATTGTTATCCACAGTGCCCTGGGGTTTCTTGATAATTGAATACCTATTGATTTATTTCTTTCTCCTTTGCAGAGTGTCAGTATTGACAATTCATTCAACAAACACTTTCTGAGAGCTTGCCACGTGCCAGGCACCATTCTGAGCACTGAAGATACATCAACAAACAAAACAAGATTCCTGCCCTTCTAAACATGTCCATTCTGTGTGTGCTCTCTGTGAACATAGAGCGTTAAAATCAAACTCTGTGAGCTGCTGGGATAGCTCAGCAGGTGGAGTGCTTGCCTTGCAATCATGAGATCCAGGGATCAAATACCGGCCCCTGCTCATGCAAACCCATATGTTGTGGGACATGACTGGAAACCCCTGGGATGGTGGTGAAGGTTCTTGCCTCATATGAAAGAGGCCCTGTTTGATTCCCACCCTGCTAGGCCCCACATCACCTGTGTGGAATGAAACTATGTCACAACTAATGATGTACAAAATGGAGACTGCTCTGGGCCCTCCCTCCTTCTCTCTCTCTCTCTCTCTCTCTCTCTCTCTCTCTTTCTCTCTGTGTGTGTGTGTGTGTCTCCCCTTCTCTCAACAACAATAAAATAAAATCTTTAAAGTAAAACTCTGATGTGAGATCAGTTTGGTGCTCCACTCAATGTACAAGACACACTGTACTTCCAAATGCCCAAACTTCCCCAGGTATTGCCTTAATTCCACGCCTCTCACTTCCATTGAAAATCAATTCCCAGGTGAATCATTTCCAAACCACCTGCTGGAAGCATGACATCAGCTCAAAAATTACGGCACCAAATTTACAAACTACAACTGATCAATGAGTTTCTGGTTTGGAAATCAAATCATTGACTTGCAGACTAGACAACACAGATTGCTCATTGCTGACACAAAGGTGTCAAGCTAAGTTTTCTCATTTCAGAGACTTTAACTGTACTATTTAAGGCAACACAAATTTGACTTTTGCTCTGATTAAAACCTATTATTATAATAATGTGAATCACTGTTGGATAAATACACCCTTATTTCTCCTAGGAGTGGTAACTTGGTGGTAATTAAACTCTTTCTCTCTCTCTATCTCTCTGTCTCTGTCTCTCTCTCTTTTTTTTTTTTAAGATTTATTTATTGTTTTTGACAGAGAGAGAGATACAGAGACAGAGTTAGAGAGAAGGGGGAGGGCCCAGAACAGTCTCCATAGTTGCACATCATTGGTTTTTCCACATAGTTTCATTCCACAGGTGGGTGAGGGGCTGCACAGGGTAGGAACTGGGCTGGGGTCTCACCCCGTTGAGAACTGAACTGGGGGCACTCCCCAGTTCAGCATATGGGTTAGCACGGCCGGGGCCGGGATTCGATCCTCGGTCCCTGGGGCTGCAAAGTGAGCGCTTAACCCACTAAGCCATCCCGGCTTCCCTCTGTCTCTCTTTCAATGTGAGGTACATACAAGGGCTATCCAGAAAATAACCAGCCATGTAACTGTTCTCATTGTACAAGTACTGACAATAGCTGGATTTTTTCTAGACAGTCCTTGTTTAGCCATGAATGTATGTATAATTGTCTATGCAGTTTCTTCAGATGTTTTCTTCTACATTTTGCCTTTCTCCCCAGTTTCAGAGTTCTCCCTCTTGACTATCATAATTCTGGAGTAAAGAGCAATTATAATTAGGCAGGATTTTGAAATCATGCCCTAGAATTGACCACTTTCCTTCAGCTTTGAGGTGAATGTTGCCCTGCACTCTAGCTGAGTCACAGACAAGCTGTGGTCAGGATGGTCTCCCTGGTTCTTCCAGCAAGCACAGGATGTGCCAGTGATATGAGGCAGAGCTGGGCAGGCATCAGATGGGTGGAGCAGGTAACTGGCCGTGTAGTATGATGTGAGATATTCCCCTAAAAGTCCTGGATTGAGAAAGCACTTCCTCTTGGTTACAGACAGGGGCTGTGTTTATTCAATTACTGTGAGAAAAGCCTCCCCACTCTGCCTCTTCCTACAGCTGCCAACATCTCATCTCCCTCATAGGTTAAGGGAAGTTGAATGACTTGGCCAAACTGACAGAATTGGGTATCAGCCTTAGTAAATGCATACTTAGATCTGGAGTTCAGGAGAGAAATCTGGGCTGTTTCTGTAGATCTAGGATTCATCCACCTTGGCATGGTAAGTAGAGGTATGGAAATGGATGCAACTGCTGGTAGAGAATGTTGGACAGCTGAGAACAGCATTATTTAAGAGATAAAGACACTGAGGGGATACAGCCGGAAAGAAAGGAGGAAAGCTAAAAGAATTAGATATCATGGCAATGGTATGGGCAGTGAAGAATTAGTAATTGAAGCCATCTTCCTGTGTCAATATAGACATATATTATTCTTTTTAAAGGCTGTATAGTATTCCATGGATAATGTACCACATTTAGTTAACCAGCACCTACTGAGGAGTATTGTTTCCTATTTTTAAAAATTATTACGGAAATGTGTATACATATTTTCAAATGTGTGTAATGTCTCCTTGAAATAAAGTCTACAAGTATAATTGTTGCAACAAAGAGTGTGTACTTCTTGTCAGATTACCATCTGGAAACATACTGTTTTACTGTGCCCCCAGGAAAAACTCGAAGTATGTGCACAATACGTGCTTCTCCTAACCATGTCAGTGTGTGAGTGTGAGTAGTTGTTTAAAATCTTTGCCAATCTGCTAGTTGAAAATCATTTTATTGTTTTAATTTGCTTCTTTCAATATTAGCATAAACACGTTTTCATATATTTATTGACCATTTACATTTTTTTGAAGATTCATTTTTATTGTAATTAAGAGACAGAGAGACACAGAGAAGGGGGAGGGCACAGCAATCTCCACAGTTGTGCATCATCCGTTTTTGACATAGTTTCATTACACACAGGTGGGTGCAAGGCCGCAGGGGGGTGGGAACCAGGCAGGGAGCCCCCTGCAAGGAGGCATGTCCCCATGAGCTGGGAGCTGAATCGGGGGCCTCCCACATGGGAGACTTGTCCCGGCAAGAACTGTACTGGGGTCATACCCCAGTTCAGCACATGGGTCCGCACTGGCCAGTATTTGATCCTCAGACCCCAGGGCTGCAAAGCAAGAGCTTAAACTGCTGAGTCATCATGGCTTCCCCTGACCATTTACATTTTAATGACTGTCACTTTTGCCCATTTATTTTTTATTGAAGTTTTTATTTTTCTGGATTTGTACAAGCTCTTTTAATATGTCTATTAAGCCTTTGCCTTGCGTTATTGTTGGTACTTTTTCCCTCAGGTTGTCATTTGTCTTTCAACCTGACATGTGGTTTGTTTTTTTTGTTTTTTTTGCCACACAAGTTTTCAGTTGTTTGCACTCAACATGATTTCTTTGCCATTATTTTTTTCTGTTTTCTTTTATGTTGAGAAATATTTACATTTAAATCTATGTCCTGTGTGCAATTTTTTTTAGATACAATGTGATAATGATCTAATATTTCCTCCCCTAATTATTGGTCAATTTCTACAACATTTTTAAATAATCCATCTTTTTCTGAAGTGATTAGAATGTCACTTTTTCTCACATATTCACAGAATGAGTACCTAGTTCTTTTCCATTCCCCTGCCGTCTGCAAACCTAAAGCTCAGTTGTAGTGTCGGAGTACGAGACCCAGGTCAGCCCCTGCTCCATACACAGCCAGGGCAACTGGTGAGCAGTGTCTCAGATGCAGTCTAGGACGTAAGGGGAGAGGGAGGAATGGATGCAGCATTTCAGCAGCTATTAGGGAACAAGACTCTGACTCATGAAGTGACTGGAACATTCATGGGTGGTTCATTCGAAGCACAAAAATAAACGGGGACCTAACAGCACAGTGGCAAAGTGCCTGGGCAGCTACTCCCTGGACTGCAGCACTGGGATAAGGGCTCCTCTATTCTGGCCATTGCTTTAGGTGCTGGCATGATGCCCACTGGCAGTAGAATGGTACCTAATCACCCAGGGTGCGGGCTGACATCCCACGGGTATAAGAAGGCACACCCACATTCTGGTGCCCCTGCCTAGACCCTGACCGTCACCATTTTTCCGACCTCTACTCCTCTTTAGGGCACCCTTACCTTTTTTTGGACACCCGCCCCAAATGGATTGATTTCTCCCTCTTCTGAGACACAGAGGGTATGTCTTCTTTTCTAGGTATGGCTACCCTGTGAATTCGAAGACAGCCTTATAAAAATGGCATTCCTCTACTCTCACATTACTTTTTTTCTAAGGATACAATAACTTTCTTAAATCCTTATATAGCTATCCCCTTCAAAAGAGAGTTATTTGTATTTTTTCAAAGACAAAAGAGTTTTGTCTCCCTCAAGGTATTCCGCTACGTAAGTTCTTGATTGAAAAGGAAAAACAATCCTGCTTTTCACGGGGAGAAACAAGCATGGGTGCTCACACTCTTGCTCGAATCATTGCAGGAGCCTCAGAAGCTACCACCATTTCTGCCATTGTTCCGCCCCCAGAGTTGGCCATTGGCTTTGGATTCAGACATTGTTGCCATTCTTGCTATTGTCTTCTATCACCAAGCCAAAGCTGTGACCTGACTCTCACTGATACTGACATAGGAAGTCCTTGCTTTTGGAGAAGGGAGAGCCTGCCTACCCACAGATGCCTGTGCAGTTTGGACCCTGCACAGGGGAGCCTGGCTCCAGAGTAAGTGGAGGTTGAAAGTCACTCACCACAGGGAGTCCTGGCCTGGTGCTAGAGGGCTGGGTGGATGCTGGTCTGCCTGGAAGAAGGCAATTTGCACCAAGGCACAGTAGGGGCTGGCAGCAGTCTTGGCTGGGGCAAGACTTGGAGAAACCATAACTTAGTCTAGAATTAGAAAAACAGACCAGACCCCTCACAGTATTTACTGGAAGGCTCTGCATCAGGTGCTATACATTTTAGGTGCATCTTGTCAGTTTTTCTCAATGACCTCCAAGGGGAAGCCTATTGTCACTGACTATAATGCAAATGTATGTGAACACTTCACCTCTCCTTCCTTTTAGCTGAGGGATACCTGTGCTACTTTGATGAAGTCTGTTCTCTGAGGTGAGATATATGGCCTATGGCTCTTCCCCAACCCCGTTTTTGTCTTTCTAGAAATTTGTTAGCCAATAGGACAGTGCATGTCCTCAAAAAGGACGACATCGATGGAATTGCCAACCCAGTACCCTTCCAGCTTCCTTCCCCTAGGAACTGTCTCTCCTCCATCCTCCATCCCTCTCTCCCACCCTCTTTTGTCCCTACAGCTATGTCAGGAGTATCATTTCCTTATCTGATTTCATCTCCTCTTAGGTTTGATCCAACCTGGGCCCAAAGGTCTTTTCTGGGATTTTTTTCTAGTTAAAATGAAGAGGGACCCTTTTTCTCTAGAAGAAAAAAAAAAAGCTGTAAGATTTTAAAAAGAAAAACAACAACAAGAGGAGTCATGTATGGTTAGGTGTCCTCCTGGTAAACAAGTTGATCCATACTTCTCTGGACAAGGGAAGTGTGCAGAAAGAAGCAGAAATTCCCAATGGAGCAAGAGGGAACTCTGGCTGCTCTCCAGCCCTTGGTTCCTGTTGTTCGAGAAGCTCAGCTGCAGCCCAATCTTCCCATCATGTGCTATTCACCTTCTTGGATTTTGTGAACCAACAGCCCCTGCCCCCATCCCCGGCTCTTCGGCTTGAATTAACAAGCTGTGTTTCTATTACCTTGCAAACAATAACTTTATTTATACAACAAGTAAAGTACCCTAGGAATGCTTTGTTTTTCCAGTTAGACTCCACTGAGCCTGGACTATAAATATTACTTCACACAGATGAAAACCAGAGGTCTATTGAATCATCTGCCCCTTGGATTGCTAAATAGGGTTTATTTTCCCGCTAACGTTTAACAGTGAAATGAATAGTTAAGGAAACACGGTCTAGAAGGGTTTTCCGGTTCACAGTAATGTTCATTTCCTGAGAAAATTGCTTGACCCCAGACAAGGCATTTATTATTTAAGAGAATTGTTTTGTTTTAAACAATGGAGTCCTATTGTACAATAGGCATTCTTGAGATGACTCCATTTCTATACATATATATGAATGAATGAAACAGGAATATAAGCAAAATGAGCAGCACTGAAAATGTGTATGCCATGGTTTCATGGGATCAGTGCTACTATAAACCTATTTTCCACATTTGCATTAATGACAGCCATTCAATCACCATTTATCAGTATCTGCTTTGCAAAAACTCTATGCAGTCTACAGAATTGGGCAAAACAGTTTCTTAGCACAGGGTGTTCATAACCCTAGTCCAGAGTATACTCATGAAAAGAATTTAATACCAGGCCAATTGAAATAGATGCTGTAACAGAGAAGGAAGTATTCTGGAAGCATTGAGAGAGGAGAGACTAATTCCAGCTGGGATGGAACATAAATGGCAGATTCATATTATCCAATCTCAGAGAAAATGATCTACAAATCTAAATATGATCTTATTATTTTTCAATGATAACTATTTACAACAAGGTTGTAAACACTTCTTTGGTTGTACACAAGCTTACTACAAGCCCTTTTACCTGATACGTAACATTTTCTGAACTGCAATTGTATTTTAGGATGAATATTTCTCAAAATGCTTACAATTCTAATGCTTGCATATGTTATAAGGCAAGAGGGAAGGCAATGAGTGGTTTAATAGTTTAAGTCCAAGAGTAAATCTCTTTTCTTACTAAAAATGAACATGGGTTGGCAAGCCTATTTGGTAAAGGGCCAGATAACAAATATTCTTGGTTTTGCAGGCTGTGGTATCTCTGTTGCAGCTACTCAACACTGTCATTTTAGAGGAAAAGCAGCTATAGGCAATACATAAATGATAAACATAGATGTGTCCCCATAAAACATTATTGAGAAAAACAGGAAGAAGGCTGGATTTAATTCACAGGCTGTAGTTGGTAGACACTCGAATTAAAAGAAAGGGGAAAGGTTATAAGCATTAAATAAAACAAACCTATTCGCACTGTGCTGTACATTATGGAGAGATGATAAAAACACAAAACATACTCCACAGTCCATTATAGTAGAGGAACTCTGTAAGCAAATATGATGTAAAATGGATTATAAATTAGGACCAAATATTTCTGGCTTAGAAAAGTCTGACGGTATAGGATCTGCTCACTTGAGAGAGGAAAACAAATTGTAGGCAGGAGGAGCTGTGTTAAGAAAATGCACAGGAATGAGAGAGAACCAGGAGGGGACAAGGGACATTGAGAAGGAAAGTCTGA
Organism: Craseonycteris thonglongyai; assembly: GCA_004027555.1. Taxonomy (NCBI): domain Eukaryota; kingdom Metazoa; phylum Chordata; class Mammalia; order Chiroptera; family Craseonycteridae; genus Craseonycteris; species Craseonycteris thonglongyai. The sequence goes on along the minus strand of PVKE010033853.1, from coordinate 2,528 downwards.
AACCTAGCTATGAGTCCACACCTTGTTTTCCGCCTTTGCCTTTCCCAGAGCCTCACAGCTGGGTGGCCACTCTAGGATTAGTGGCCCCCTCAAGACCTATGTCAGCAGCTCTAGCCTCACCAAGGTGGCCCAAGATAATATTGTGCTCCTGGAGCCCAGAACCTGGTGGTGCTAGCACTGGTCTCCTGGACCTGGACCCCATGAGATTTCTTTACTACAGAATTTTTTATGCCTGGTGCTTGCTTTTTCTTTGGTAGACCTTCCGCTTTGTCTAGTGTCTCCTCCTAAGTTACCCTGACAAGTAGCCAAGTGCCCCTTTCGAACCAGACCCATGGTACCTGGAGTAACACTTCCTCGTCTTTCCTTCCTGGAACTGGGTCCCACTCCCAAAACTCTGCTGGAATGTACACGTCAGCTGTATCAGGGGAAATGTCTGGGTAACTGACCAGTGTCCCACCTGAGTTCCAAATGACACTGGCCCAATCTCTGCTCATGAGGTTGTCCTATCTGAGCCAAGTATGCCCTTTGGACATTGTGCTTCAGACCACCTGATAGCCCTTTTCTTTACCCAAGTCTTTTCCTGGCCTCTGTCCAGACCAAGGAAGCCAGTATCCATGTGTCCCGGCTCATGCTTTTTCTGTTGGCCCTCTGTTGTTGCAGGAGCTTCACACACCCTGTGCCTAAGCCCTCCTAAAGTTAACGTAGTAGCACATACCTCATGTGCACTCCCCTGAAACAGGCCAGGCTGAGATAAGGGCAACTTCTAAGCCATCCTTTGACTTCTTTGTTGCCAGCCCACGGTCAAGTTTCCCATGAAAAAAGCAAAAAGCCTCTATTGCTTTACCGATGAAAGCCAAATGCTCTTCAGTTTGGCCCTAAGACTCTCCATAACCAATCTCGGCCTGAAAGTCCAACAGTTCTCCTTCACAGTCCCCAAAACCACACACTGAATACTTTGCTGTCTTCTACCCCCAAATCCCACCCTCTGTGGTCTTTCTGACTTGCTTTTCTCTGAAAGACTCCATGGTGGTCCTTCATTTTATAATTCTACTTTCAACTCAGCCACTCTCAATGTTGGACTAGTCAGCCAGCTACCCAGGCATGATTCTGTAAGTAGCACAAAGCATACCTGAAAAACACTAAAAATTTGGTGCTGGCAAACTTATATTTTTAAGTGCATCTCCTTATATAAAAGCAGAGAAATTGAAGTTAGTCCAACTCTTACTTTAGTGTATGTACTAAATCTATTACTTCGAATTTGAAATATAAAAGAAAATTTTATTTACTATTAATACTTTTTCACTGACTTCTAATGCAAATGGATCCCAATGAACTAGAGGTTAAATCTAAGAGCCTTTGGCATCATGGAAGACAGGTAACACATGGTTGTTGTATAAGTTAGAAACAGGAGGCTAGGGCAGAGCTAATGTTTGGCAGAAGAAAGAGTTTGGGAGGCAGGGAGGAGAGATCCAAGAAGGCAGGGATAGCTGTTAGGAAGGCTTATCACTGGAGAGAGAAAAAGTGACTTTAAAGCCAAACATACAGATTTGAAAAAGAGCTATAATTAATGGACTCCCTTTCTTTCTTTTTTCCTTTTTTTCTTTTTACAAAAAGTTGTGCATCATTCCCCATTGTAATTTTCAGAGAGAATCTACTTGACTTACTAACATTATTGTTAAATGAAGTTTTGTTTGAGGGAAATTTAATAGGATGAGTATACTCCTGGCATGAGGGTGAGAGACATGAAGAAAATAGCATGCAATTTTCATTTGCAGAAAATCAGTTTATCCCTTCAATTGCATATATATATATATGTATATATATATATATGAAAAATATCTTTCAGATATTGGTTTGAATGAGCACCAAATGAGTAGCTTCCCTGGAGCTCACAGATACCTTAATGCAACCTGGACAGTACTTTTTGTACATTATTCTGTAACACTTTGCCTTTTACATACTAAATACACCTGAGGAATGAAAGATTTTCATGGTGGTATTGGCTGCTGACTTGATGTTACAGTTATTTCTGTTAGTCAAACTATTTTACTATATTGAATTTTTTCTTTTTTTGCACCTTGTCCTTATTATTTGATAAAAGTGAGTAGAAAACAGAAAAATAAGAGTTCTAATACTTGTAAAAAGTGTAAAACCATCAGCTTAATAAATTGAGAAATGAGATCTAGGCAACAAAGGATCCAACACCAGAAAATGGGAAAATAAGGATATTGGCATTAGCTGAGCAGTTGAGCACTAGCCTCACAATTGCAAAGTTTGGGGTTCAATTTCTGACCCCGGCCCCAGCAAACCGCGTATGCTGAACTGCACTACAACTGGTAACCATTGGGACGGCTAGGTGGTGGATGTTCCTGCCTCCCATGCAGGAGGCCCTTGTTTGGTTCCCACCCCTGCACAGCCCCACATCCACCTGTGTGGAATGAAACTATGTCACAACTAATGACGTACAACTGTGGAGACTGCTCTGGGCCCTCCCCACTTCTCTCTCTCTCTCTCTCTCTCTCTCTCTC
>PVKE010033852.1:0-17698 GCA_004027555.1 Craseonycteris thonglongyai | reverse complement strand
GGTGGGGGGGGAGGTTCTTGATTAAAAATTTGTTCTATCTCCCACCATTCCCTAGCTTATCATGCATTCTTTCCAAAAATAGGGACGTTTTTAAAATGCCGCAGGACGCGGGACAAATTGTTAAAAATTGGGACTGTCCCGCCAAAAGCGGGACGTCTGGTCACCTAAATATTCACACATTCTGGGGATTAGGACATTGACATCTTTAAGGCAGGGTGGGATCGGGGAAGGAGTCACAGTATTCTGTCTACTGCACCTACACGTTGACTTTCTTTCATAATCTCTTCTAACTTGCAAAGTTAAATGTAGTAACGAGTGATCAATCATGTGTTTAGAGAAGAGATAAGTTTTTGAAAAGAAACAGTACACAAGAGTCTCCACTGAACTGAGCAGTAAACAGCTTACAACACAACTTGAGAAAAAGTTAAAGCTTATGGATGAAAGTTGTAATTGAACCTAAATATTGTTGCTACTAAAAGCCAAATATATATTTACTTGTTACTGGCCTATTCCAGTGGTTCTCAGCTAGGGGTGATTTTGGCTGTCCCCTCAGGGGACATTTGGCAATGTCTGGAGACATTTTTGGTTGTCACAACTTGCAAGGGGGTTGGCCAGAGACGCTACTGAATGTTTCATAATGCACAGGAGCACTTCGGTAGAACCACCACGTCAGTGGGGCCAAGGTTCGGGCATCCTGGTCTATTCAAAACCATTGCTCCGGTTTCGTAATTGAATCTGACGCTGTAATGACATGGCCACAATCAATTGATCCTGTGTGTCATTGAAAGGTTTGGACCACAATACACAGAACCTAAAAAATCTTTAATGGATGCTAATGAGAGTTAATTTTTTCTTTGTGTATTGTTGTTACTGTTAGTATTTATTTCTCCCTGACCCACTTCCTGCGCTGATATTTCTCCCTATGTTTCAGTTCAGAAAAAAGATTTTTCAATTTTATTTTAATATAATTGCTTCTTTTTAGGAAGATATGTGAAGTTGTCGATTTTCTTTTTTAGCTGTTGGCTCAATTTCCATGGAAGATTCATCTGGTCTTTCATGGGACCTGTTTTTGTTATTATTCTGGTAAGTTTATAATTACTGTCTTTACTTTGGTTGGAGAAAACACCATGTTTAGTTGTTGTTAAGGGATAATTTAATAAAGATATGTTTAAATTTTCTCATGGCGAGAAATTATGGACCCTTCTATTTGTGGAAAGAGTCACATGGAGCAAATCTGGGTTGAAATAGAGAAATGGGATTGCTGAAATATGTGGCAGTTCTAGTTTTAATTTTTTGAAACTCCAGGTTGTTTTCTACAGTGGCTGTACCATTTTACAGTCCCACCAACAGTTTACAAGGTTTCCAATTTCTCCACATTCTCACCAACACTTGTTAGCTTTTTCATCTTCAAATAATGTAAGGTTCACAAGAAGTTGTAAAAATAGCACAGAGTGTTCCAGGTACCCCTTACCTAGCTTTCCCCAATGACGACGTTTTATGCAACCATATAAAATGTGTTTTGCCAACAGAATTTGATCTTCAATCCCATTTTGTTTTGTTTTTTATGGCCATGCAAAACATTGAGTATATAATCTAAATTTTTTGGTATGCAAAAGGAACAACAATGACAAAAACAACCTCTAAAAAGGTAAGCACCCAAATGGAACATTGCTTATGTTTGTGTGTGGAATTACAGATAAGTTCTGTATATTTTTCTGCATTTTTCCTAATTTTGGGTAATAACCATGTATTATTTTTCTGATCAGAAAAAGAAAAGCTAATTAAAAAATCAAGGTATATATTCAGTGAGTTTCAGAAATCTTAAACATATAAGGGCTGTCCAGAAAGTATCCAGCCACATAATACAAAAAGTAGAGGCATATATAGCTAGATTTTTTCCGGACAGCCCTCGTATATTTTTATGAGATTTAGAATACATTCTGACATCAATATCCTACTTAACTGTAAATATTGGGTATAAGCCTACTTCAAACTCTATGCTTCATGTTACTTCTATAGATCAACTTGTCCCTCTATGTGACCACACTATACATTTTAAAAGACCAACTCAGCTCCCTCAATAATGAAGTATCCAGGATGCAGAACACCAGGTAGGTGGCACAGAGCAGAAAATGCACAGAAAAGTGGGGGTTAGGGTAGCAGTTCTAAACTAGGGGCAATGTTTTGGAGACGTTTCTGGTTGTCACACCTGGGATGCTGTGGAGAGAGGATGGTTACTGCTGGTGTCTATCTAGTTGGTAGAAGCCAGAGATTCTGCTAAACATCCTGCAACACACAGAGTCTGGAGCAGTTTCCCCATTTTTATGATTTTGGGAACTACATGGTCCACATGAAAACTAAAACTTGGGCAGTACATGAAACTCTGAGGAAGTGCAGTAGACTCTCATTAACCTGAACTCAAGCAACCCACAAAATCTTTTTGCCCCTTGCTTGAGATTTTGCCAGTTGCTAGTGTTCCCACTAAGAGAGCGTCTACTTACATTCATCTGGCATCTACCAATCCCCATGGGTGTCAAATAACTGAGTCTACTGTAATTCTGAGTTTTTGTCAGTACTTTACAAAATATATATTGTAATTCATATTATTGTATCACCTTATAGTTTTATGAAGGTGTTAATTAGGTCTAGTAAGGACCACGGGTCAGGAGATAGCTGCCCTTGAAAATATGTTTGTTACACTCACAGACCCTAAGGGGAGGGGCATGCACGGGGGGGGGGGGGGGGGGGGGGGGGGGGGGGGGGGGGGGGGGGGGGGGGGGGGGGGGAGGCTAGGTGGGAGAGGTAAGGAGAGAGGCTATAAAGGGGGTGGTTGAAGGGTGGACTCTGGATTGGGTAGTTTGCATGGGAAAGCATGCTTGTAGGTGAATTCTTGACCTACAAGAATGGTTAACCCTTGGAAGGGCAGTTCCTCCAGGGTCAATGGGCAAGGCCCCAGATGTCAAAGCAACGGAATACAGAAAATAGAAGACATAGTTAATACACTATCATATATAATTATAGTATAGTGCCACCATGTTAACATTAAAAACACTGGGACATATGCTGTTTAATTATGCCAAACATAAACATATATATTATACTACACATTATACTAAGTTCAATTACATATCAATTACTGTCTTTAACACAACTGCCAATGATAATCATATTTAACAGTCTGACATTCTAAGTAGCCCCAAGCCTTGAAGCAAGTGTAAAAGCATCCTGCTATGTGAGGGAAGGCATTAAGATGGACAGCGTAGTTGAAATGGGACACGTCATTCTGCATCTTGGTTTTTGCAGGATGCTGACCTTTAAAGCCATTGCTCAGCTGTTCATTTTGGGCTGTTCTTGGGGCCTTGGCTTCTTTCTGGTTGAAGGAGTCATGGATCCCATCAGATCGGTGATTGCCTATTCTTTTACCATCATCAATGTCCTTCAGGGTGTCTACATCTACCTGGTCTACTGCCTCCTCAATCACAGGGTAAGCCAACCTGCCCATCTCCTGGGCTCACCCTTAAAGACACTTGCCTGCCTCTTGGGGTCTCACTCTTTACTGCCAATTTCTCTTCTCTTGGGTTTCTCCATTTCTTGGTGGTGGTCATGTGATAGTTATTATAAGCACGACCTTTTATGATTTGTATCTGCACTCAACCCAAAGTTCACATTCTCTGATGACAAGAAAAAAATCACAAATGGGGACAATATAGTAAATACTGGAAAAGACTTGCTTAGGACTTATTCTTAGAAAAAAACTCTTACACTATGAAAATAAGTCTGGTTTGCTATATAAGAAAACTGAGTTTATAATTGTAACTATTGGCTAATTCTTAGGATGAATCAAATTTTGATTTTGGAGGGGCAGAATTTTACATAATTTTGTTATAGCTCTGATATGACTATTTTTATGTGATGCTCTAGTTTCTCAAACTGTATGTTGTACAAATATAGTAATTTGGGATTTACTTACCCAAGAGGCTCTGAATCCTTTGATATTTTAATTATTTTCTTTTGGCATGCCTGTCTTGTCACTATTCTTTTTAGAGTTTCACTTTTTAAATTATCTGATACAATTTGCCAGATTCTTGTTTGCCTGTAGCAAGGATCAGCAACTTTTCTGAAAGGGTCCAATAGTAAATATCTTTGGCTTTGCAGGCTATAAGGTTTCTGTCACAGCTACTCAGCTCTGCTCTTGTAGCTTGAAAAGAGCCATAAATTATATGTCAACAAATGGGTGTGACTGCATGCCAATAAAATTTTATTTACAGTAACAAGTGGTAGACAGTATTGGGTTTGCAGGTATGGTTTGATGACCCCCTGTCTATTGTGTTTTGAGCAGTCTCCAATGTCACAGTCATTGACTGCATGAGCTTGTGCATCTTTACAAGATTTTATTTCTCTTTGCAATCAATTTGCATTGCTTGTACCACTGCAATTACATGTAATGCAATGAATACTCCACCATTAAATGTATATAGCTAATAATCAAAATGAAGTAACTTAATTCTTCTCTAGCATTCATTACAATTTTAGTTTAAATACCATTAAACATTTTTATAGCAAAATTATAAATATAATTTAATACAGTGGATTCTTTAGCAATTATGAAAAATAAAACAGCATGCAGAATGTACACAAATACAACTATTACAAAACTTATTGAACCTAAATGTATTTTAAAACACCAACACCGAATGTTCAATTAATAATGTTTTTAATACTTCTAGACTTGGTCTTTACTTTCTTTGCAAAGGCTACTGTCATATTACGCTACTTATTTTGATAACTTCTTGAGATTACATTCATTTTATGAGACCCAAAAGGATGAAAAATACTCTCTCATACCAGCCAAGTTTAAAGGCTAAACCTGATGCTGGATTTATGATGAGGCCAAGATCCAGCATCACCTTACTAGTGAATTCAACTCAAGCTCTTAGCTTATTACTCAGTGAGACTCTATAGATTTATGATTTTTACATAAAAATTTTCTTTCCCTAAATAATTTAGTCTCCAATTTGTTCTTGTTTAGCTTCATGTAATCTAATGTCCTGCTATCATTACCATATTTTTCCATGTATAAGATGTCCCCATGGGTAAGACAACTCCTACTTTTCTAACCCAACATTAAGAAATCAATACATAGGCTACTCCCATGTATAAGACGACCCCCAATTTTTGGTCTAACAATTTTAGATAAAACTATTGTCTTATACATGGAAAAATATGGTATATATAAGTCTGGTCTGCTGGCTTTATGGAAAAATGCACATACCTGATAATACACTTTAATCAGCAATAATTATACACAGAGGGTGCAAAAAAAATGTATACACATTTTAAGAAAGGAAAAAACTATATTAAAATTGTAATAACATATACCAATAACAAAAGATAATACAAGTCACGTCTAACTTCTGCAATTACAAGAGATGCTCAAAATGGTCACCATCAGTGTCCAGACACTTCTGATTACAGTGAACTACTGCTTGAGCAATACTGACCAGTGTCCACTTGTATGCTGCACATGCTGTTTCAGTTTACCACGTGTCTCAAACTTATCCCAAATGTGTGCAATTGTTAGGCGTGTTGGAGGTTCTGTTGCACACTCACGGCTCCATTGTCTTATGCTTCCACAACGTTCTCGAATTTCAAATACCACTTCAAAATGGTCTTGTGCTCCTCTAACAACCGTGCTTTCGCCTTTTCTTTGACTATCCTGCCTATTGCATGGTGACACTAGCATTCATTTGATTGATGGCATCTTTTGAGTGGATATCATACTACACATTGCTTCCATAATTCAATTCAACTGCAAAAAGTAATACATAGATGATATCTCTTAAAATGTGTACACACTTTTTTGGCACCCCTGGTATAATTATATCACATGTTATAGTCAGTAGGCTATTCTAGAGGTTTCGTATCTCAGGAGACAAGAAGAAGATTCTTCTCAGACAGCTTTATTCTTTATGACATTTGTCTCATTCACCATTTCACAAAATGCAGCTGGACTTCTTTCTGCCTGGCATGTAACCTCTGGCGCTCCTAAACATTTCTGCTCTTGATACAATTCCTAGGTTATTTTTTGTTTGTTTGTTTTTCTTAATCAAATTTTATTAGTTTTACATGTACCAGACATTTATAGCCCTTATGTGGTGATAACCCCAAACAGGCTTATTTCCCATTTGATGTCTTACATAGCTGTTACAATACCATTTACTATATTCCCTGTGCTGTACTTTATACCCATGAATATATATATTTAAGTAACAGTTGACATTCAACATTAATTTGTACTATTTTCAGGTTACAACACAGTGGGTAGGCATCTGTATAATTTATGAAGTGTTCCTCCCATGGGTCCTGCATAGTTTTCCTGGCATTATTACCTATACTCTTTATTCTGTACCTCACATCCCTGTAACCACTGTGTGGCTACCAGTTTGCATCTCTCAATCTCTTCACCTTTTTCACCCATCCCCTCCAGCCATCCCCCCATCCTCCCTCCCTTCTGGCTCCATCAGTTGGAGTCTATTTTATATTGGTTGTTCATTTATTCTGTTCTTTAGATTGCACGTATATGTGAGATCATATGGTATTTGTCTTTCTCAATCTGACTTATTTCACTTAGCATGATAACTTCTAGTTCTATCCATGTTGTTGCAAATGGTAAGATTTTATTTTTTTTATGGCCAATAATAGTCCATTGTGTAAATGTACCACAGTTTCTTTTTTTTTTTTTAATTATTTTTTTGTTTTTGACAGAGAGAGTGAGAGATACAGAGACAGAGAGAGAAGGGGAAGGACCGAGAGCAGCCCCCACAGTTGCACATCATTGATTTTTCCACATAGTTGCATTCCGCAGATGGGTGCGGGGCTGCACAGGGCAGGAACTGGGCTGGGGTCTCAGCCCAGTGAGAACTGAACTGGGGCTACTCCCCAGTTTAGCATATGGGTCCACACGGGCTGGGGCCGGGATTCTATCCTCGGTCTCCGGGGCTGCAAAGTGAGCACCCAACCCACTGAGCCATCCCGGCTTCCCCACAGTTTCTTTATCCATTTGTTTATTGGTGGGCATTTAGGTTTCCATATTTTGGCTATTGTGTACAATTTGTAGTTCTAGGTCAACTGTCCAGTTTGCTCCTTCTCCCTGTTATTCCCCCTCTCTCCTTACACAGAGAACAGCATGTAGCTGTACTTCATCATATATTATACTTAAGTCAAGAAAACTAACTTTACCTGACAATACCCTTTTCTTCATAGTTAGCTATCTTTGCATGTTTTATATTAATTTTTCTTTTTCTGGGGAGCAGCACGGGGTCACAGAATTTTACAGCAAAGTTCGCAATTGCTCTAGTTACTGCTCTCCCGCCTGCCCAGATTCTCAGAGATTTTTCGGTGGGAGAGGCTTTGAACTAGCTCCTTTGTGCTTTTCATTCCATCAAAATTTTGAAACCATATGTTTCTTGGACACAAGATATTCTAGACCCACCTAAAGTGTCCTTCAAGCTGTGGATGTGACCAGTCCCAAAGGGGCCTGGGGTATCAGATGAGTCTGCGTGTTCTGTGGATGTCACCAGGTGACACTGAGATTGGGGCGTTTGGTTCATGTTAATATTTACAGTTCAATGCCAACAAGACTAAATCCTTCTATAATTTAGTTCTAACCTGTGGTGTTTCTGTTTGGATCTTAGAGGAACTGACAGTGTCCACCTTGGCAGCACCAATTTGTATTCCCACCAGAGATGCATGAGGATCCTAATTTTTCCGCATCCTCACTAGTTATTATCACCTAAAAATATATCACAGCCATCCTTGTAGGTATGAGGTGGTGCTTCACACAATGAAATATTATTCAGCCATAAAAGGGATATAGTTCTGATATATTTTCTAAGGATGCATCTTAAAAACATTATATTAAGTCAAATGAGCTAAACACAAAGGGCAGATTCTATTCTATTGTCTGACTCTATTTACGTGAAATGTCTAGCACAGGCAAATCCCTGGGGACAGAATGTAGATTAGAAGGTAGCGGGGGCTGGGGCGTGAGGGTAGGAGCTTACTGCTTACTGGTTATAGGGTGATGGAAACATTTTGGAAACAGATAGTTGCGATGGCTGCACAATATCATGATATAATTAATGCCACTGAGTTGTGCACTCAAAAATGGGTACGATGGCAAATTTTGTTACATATATTTACCACAATAAACATGTAAAAGATAAAATAAACAAGAGTTTACAATATAAATGCATTTAACAACACGTTACCAGGAGGGTCCCTGTGGCCAATGAAAGGGGTGCAAGGGGTGAGCTAGCGAGGCTGTGGCAGAAGAGCGGCAGTGCCTATTCTGTGGCTTTCACCTCCAGCCAGGCCATGTGTGCGCTTGCCCACTCAGGTGCTAGAAGAATACAGAAACTGGTTCAAGAAGATGAGAAGAAGGACCGGAACTGATCGTTACGACATGTTTGGCTCGACCACCCACACCAGAACGGTAGGGTTCTCTCTTGTTCCATGGCATGCTGCTCCCCACATCTGACCTCTCACGATGTCATTCATTTGAGCACCCTGGTCCTAGCTCTTCAAGAAGGAAGCATTCTTCCCAGACAAATCCCATCAGCCAGGGTGGAACTTTTCTAGAATCACTTATGCAAAACTCTGTTGGCATAAATCACGCTGTTGTGAGCTCCCCTGGGGACAAGAATTTTTCTCTTTGTGTCCCAGTGTCCTAGAGCTGGTCTGGTTCACAAAAGTGGACATTCTGGGGCCATAAGCAACAGAAGCATTACGGAGAAAAGTTTCTTATGTGAAATTCCTTCGCAAATATGGAATGGCTGCTAACCTTGATCAACTCCAAAGACAAATTGCTCTGTAAACTTTTTATTTTACCCATTTACCCATTTCCCGTTTGCCCCGAGAATACTTGCTGGTAGTGCTTACAGCTGCAGCATGTACCCAGAGATAATTCACTGGTCACAGTCCTACCTGGACCCCTAAACTTTGCCAGGAAAGATCTTGCTTTTATTATTATTTTCATATCCCTCTAGTATATTGATGGAAGCAAATGACATCATTCTATTTATAGCATTCTGTCTTTAGTAGTGGTATTTCCAGGGGAAGCTGGGATGGCTCAGTGGGTTAGGTGCTCACTTTGCATCCCCAGGGACCGAGGATCAAATCCTGGCCCCGGCCCATGCAGACCCATATGCTGAACTGGGGTGTACCGCCAGCTCAGTTCTCACCAGGGTGAGACCCCGGCCCAGTTCCTGCCCTGTGCAGCCCCGCACCCATCTGTGGAATGAAACTATGTGGAAAAACCAATCATGTGCAACTATGGAGACTGTGCTGGGCCCTCCTCCTTCTCTCTGTCTCTGTATCTCTCTCTCTCTGTCAAAAAAAAAAGTAGTGGTATTTTCATGTACAAAATATAGTAATTCTTGATCACTGAAAATGTCAACTCCTAGAAAACGGAGCATTCCTACCCATGAAAAAATATTATTACATACTGATCATCATCTATATTTCTGTTACATTAGGATTAGAGACAAGTTCTGTTTAGAAATGACTCCAAGAACAGTTTTTATATTTTATTTTCACATTGAAAACCAGTCAGATTTGCTTCAGCCTCAAAGAGCATGTTTATGTTAAATTAAATGAACATCACAGTGAGCTGCACTTTTTTTTCTAAACTAGAAATGAGTTGAAAAGAGACAAGGGGAATGGCTCCCAAGTCGGCAGCAATTGCAGGGATATAACAGATATTCTGTTCTCGTTCCCCAACATTTTGCTATGAAAAAGTTCCAAGACAGAGAAAATTTTAAATAATTTTGTAGTGAACATCCATATACCCACCACCTAGATCAGGGGTGTCCAACCTTTTGGCTGCCCTGAGACACATTGGAAGAAGAAATGTCTTGGGCCACACATCAAATACACTAACACTAACAATAGCTGAGGAGCTAAAAAAAAAAATTACTAAAAAATCTCATAATGTTTTAAGAAAGTTTACGAATTTGTGTTGGGCTGCATTCAAAGTTTTCCTGAGCTGCATGGGGCCCACAGGCCACAGGTTGGACAAGCATGATTTAGAATCTATAACGAACATTTAGTGGCTTTTTATTTCGTTTCTATTCATTCCTAGTCAATGTATTGACCTTTATTGTTTTTTAACATCAACTACATTTTCATCATTCAGTCCATCACCTTCAGAAAATGGCATCTGTTGCTTTTAATATTGGAGGCCAGTCATCCAAGGACACAATAAGACAATTAGCATTTTTGTCTCCCAGGTGCTGACTCCTGGGAGTCAGAGGTTCCCTGAAGATTAAAATCTCTCAGTTAAATGAGGTAACACTAGTAAAGCACTTAGCATACTGCTGGCACCCAGGAGGAGCCATACAAGTATTCGGTTAAATGCATAAGGAAATAAGGTTGGGTGGTGACTGCAACCTCTTCAGTGGGGAACTTAATGTGTGCAAGTATGCGCCCTGTGCCCTGTCCACAGCTCCATCTGCTGAAGCTGGGGGTGTGGGGGCCTAAAACCCGTGCCTGAAAGTTTCTTTATGCATGGCATACATTTTTACATTGCCCAGAGTCCTTCAGAGCTAAGCCTGGCCTTTTTTCTCTTTGCTAGTTCAGACCTTAAAAAAGCCAGTGGGAACTCAATGATCAGCTTGATCAAATGGTGTGAGTCAGAGGCTACGAAGTAAAGCACGTACATGAGCTGTAATAATGACCTGGGAATGTGCGTTCAGTGGGGAAAGCAGAATGCAGGGGAAATCATAGAAGGAGAGAAGGAGGAATACACCATGAGGACCTTCTGTTGAGAATGAGAAATAAATGGATCTCACCAACCAGGAGTTGTTGAAAGTGAAACCAGTCTAGTTTTCCCTCAGTAACTATCTCTGGATCTGACCTCTGTGGTCCTCAGTTCCTTCTGTCAAATGAGGAGGCTGAGGCCAGTTGGTCATTCAATAAAAATTCATTGACAGTCATTGTCCTAAGCATTGACAACACAAGGGTAAAGAGACTCTGTTCTACCTTCAGAGAGTTCAGGCAGCAAAAAGATGGAAGCTAAGTAACTAATAACACCACACAAAATGACTCAATGGGTTACATTCTAGCAGCCAAGTTAGTTGAAACCCATAGTAGGTTATCCTTAGATGAAATAAATAATTTAAATGGCTCTTAGATTTTCACCTGGAAAGTACCTACTAACTTGTCCTTTTATTTACAATTTGTACACTATTAATGGGTTTTCTTTTCCTTTCTGTCAATTTCCCAAATGGAGATGGAGCAAATGGTGGACTTTCCTGGGAAAAGCAGCAATGTATCTTCATAACATAATATATCAAATGCTCCAGATTCATCTCCTGGCTTTCCTGATAGTAAAAAGGAAGAATAAGAACCAAGCAAGTTACTATAGTGTGTTTGGGTGACTCTTCTATCATACACTGAATGAAAAAATCCCACTTGGTTGTGGTGTATAATCCTTTTAAGGTATTATTGAATCTTGTTTGCTAATATTTTGTTGAGAATTTTTGCACCTATGTTCATCAAAGATGGTGGCTTGTACGGTAATTTTTTTCCTAATACTTTTGTCTGGTTTTTGTATCAGAGTAATACTAGCTTCAAAGAATATGATTGGAAGGGTTTCTTCCTTGTTGAATTTTTGAAATAGTTTAAGGAAGATAGGTATTAATTCTTTTTTTTAATGTTTAGCAATATTCACCTATTAAGCTATCTGGTCTTGGTGAAATTTTTCATTTTTTTTAACTGCTTCAATTTCATTGCTAGTAATCAGTCTGTTTAGATTTTCTATTTCTTCCTGGATCAGTCTTGAATGAGTATATGCTTCTAGAAATTTATCCATTTCTTCTAGATTGTCAATTGTGTTGGCAGATAATGGATGTAGTTATTTTTAAATGATTCTTTGTATTTCTGTGGTGTTGGCTGTAACTTCTCTTTTATTTATGATTTTATTTATTTGGGCTTTCTTTTTCTTGGTGAGTTTGGCTAAAGATTTTTCAATTTTGTTTATCTTTTCTAACAATCAAATTTTAATTTCATTAATCTTACTATTGTTTTTTATTACTATTTAGTTTATTTTCTCTTTGATCTTATTTCCTTTCTTCTGTTTACTTTGGGGTTGTTGTTGTTCTTCTTCTTATTATTATTCTTGTTGCTATATGTATAAAATTAGATTGTTTATTCTGGGTTTTTCTTGTTTCTTGAGGTCACTCTTATAGCTATGAACTTTCCTCTTAGAACTGCTTCTGCTCCTTCCCATCAATTTTGAAAAGTTGGGTTTTTATTTTCATTTGTCTCAAAGTTGTTGTTAATTTTTTGTTTTATTTCCTTCTTAATCCACTGGTTGTTTAATAGCATATTGATTAGTCTCCACACATTTGTATTTTTTCTAGCATTATTCCTGTAGTTGATTTCCAGCTTAATGCCACTGTTGTCAGAAAAGAATTCCACTTTCTTAAATATATTGAGACTTGTTTTGTGACCTAATATGTGATCTACCCTGGAAACTGTTTCATGTACACTTGAAAAAAATTGTGTGTTCTGCAGTTTTTAGATGAAAAGTTCTATAAAAATATATTAAGTCAATCTGATAATGTGATATTTAAGTTTATTATATCTTATTAAGTTTATATCTGGATATTGTATCCATTGTTATGAGTAGGTATTAAAATCCCCTATTATTATTGTATTACTGTGAATTTCTCCCTTTATGTCCATTAATATTTGCTTTACATATTTAGGTGCTCCTATGTTGGCTGCCAGAATGTTTTATAGTTAGAGTCCTACAATATGTAGCTTTTTTATATTGGCATCTTTCACTGAGTAATATGCATTTAAGTTTCCTTCATATCTTTTCATGGCTTGATAGCTCATTTATTTTTAGTGCTAAATTATATTTCACTGTCTAGATGATGTCCCACAGTTTATCTATGAAGAACACCTTGATTGCTTCCATGTTTTGGCAATAATAAATAGAGCAGGTACAAATATCCTTGTCCAGGTTTTCATGTGGACATAAGATTTCAACTCCAATTTTGGAACAGCACAAGATTTTTCAAGATGAGCTTTACTCAGTGTAAGATCACCTAGAACTAAGGTTATCAGAGTATAGCCCATGGTCCAAATCCAGTTCACCATTGTTTTGGTTCAGCCCATAAGCTTGGGGTAGTTTTAGCATTTTTAGTTGGTTGAAATAAATAAAAGAGAGATGAACATTTTGTAACTCTAAAAATTATATGAAACTCAAATTTCACTGCCTACAAATAAAGTTTAACTGGCATACACGCTATGTTCATTCATTTACATATTGTCAATTGTTGTGATGGTCTACAACAGCAGAAGTTGAGTTGTCACTCAAGGACAGTATAGCCAACAAAACAAAAATATTTATTCTGTTGCTTAGAAGAGTTTGTCAAACCTTCTCCTAAAATGTTAGAAATGTCAGGACCCCCCCCCCAAAAGTGGTTTAGCCGCTTGTTTCTTAGAACATATAATTGGACCCAGAAAAGGAAAGAAAGTTGACCTGCCCAAGCTATTTAGTACCAGAGCTAAGGTTAGGACCTATGACTTCTAAGTCTTCCCTATAACTTCTATATTACAGCCCTAAAATCCTACACAAACATCTCTTCGACACATAGTTTACAGAACAAAAACCCACTTGTATAAAAAGTTTCCTAGCTTCATTACTGAAACATCACTAGACCACCTCAGAAGGGATTGACACAAGGTATTGAATACTAAGTCAGGGATCGTTGGTAACTATCTTGGGAGCTTCTTCCATGAAATGCTGTTACCAGAGGGAAACCAAATACAGGCTCATGTGCCTGTGCTGGTCAGCCAATAGACTGACACAGGAGTTGAGTCATAGAATAAGCATTTATTGTCAGGGCAGCAGTGACCTGAGAAGGTGGAGGTTGGGTGAAAGAAAGGGAAGGAGTCTTTATTTCAGAGCTATATAACTTTTAAACATGCAAAGAGAAATAACCCTACTACCACCTCCAGATCTTTCCTAGACTTCTCCCTTTTAACAATACTGTCCGTTTGAGAAGACAGGTGGCTGCAGAATGATCCTCCATGCAGGTCCCCGAGATAGCAAAAAAAAAAAGTCCAAAAAGCCCACATGAAAAGGAGAGAGCCGTCTCTGCCCTCCCTTCATTCACCATCCTCTGGGAAGTGCAGGAAGTTGGACTCAATCCTTCAGGTGGACCTCCAATCTCCACAGAAGCAAACAGAGGGACTGTCTCTTATCTGTCAGCCCAGCGATCCCAGTGCAAATGTGTGCTCGCCCTCACTGCCAACCCTATTTTCTCTGGCTACACTCCCAGGGCAGGGCATCTTAGCCACTGCTGTACTTAGGAGGCCTAGCCAGCTGCTCTGCCCATCAAGAGCTCTGCAAAAAAACCTCCATAGTCCCTGTGCCTTTTCACATCCTTCTGTTTTTATATCCCCGCCCATAATTTATAGAAGGATCCCTCTTCTCCTGTCAATCACGGCCCATTACTGCTAGTTATCCACATCCACCAGCCTGCAGAGCACTTCCATTTTTGTCAATTGCAGTCCATTAGTGCCAATTACACCTACGCCCATCAGCCCCAACCCCACTTCCAACCAGATAGGAGGGAAACAGGTGCCTTGTCTGCTTGTTTGCAGCTGCCCTGGGCAGCCCCCTCCTTCTAAGGCCCCTCCCTTCTTCACCCTACTACAAGGCTACTGCTGTCAGCCAGACAAAATACGATGGCTCAGACCAGGGTGGAAGTGAGTAGAGGTAGTGAGAAACGGGCAAATGTGGGACATCGTTCAATAAACAATATTTGCTAATGGATTGATTGTGCTATGTAAGAGGAAAAAAGTGGTCAAGGAGGACTCCAAAGTGTTTGGCCTGAGAAACTGATGTCTAGAGACTTCATGTAAATGAAACACAGTGAATGAGTGGAAGGGTCAAAGTTATAATGAAATCCAGATTTTGTTCTTTGAAATTTCTGCACTTTAACATTTTCTAAGTTTCTGGGGGAAAAAAAAAATTCTAAAGTGACCATATATTTTTATGTAATCAGAAAATAAACAAATGGAGTAGAAGACAGTGGTTTCAGCACTGAAGAGAGGGTTCCTGAATCCAATCTATTTTTGGTTGGAGTGATCAGGTCTACATTCCATTCAATGCAGAGGTTTTCTCTGATCAAGAGAAAGTCTCTAAACTTCAGCAGTGTGAGATGTCATTGAAATGGTGGCATGGGGGGGAGCTGTTGAAACCTCAGCTGGAAAGAACAACAAATTAAACAACTAAAATCCCACCAGAGAATCCCTAAGCAACACACACCCTCAGCTGAGGCACTCACACATCCCAAGAAAATACCTGAAGCCAGAGAAAGGGAGGTGAGTGAGAGAGAAAGAAAGGGAGCTATGCAGAGACATGCTATGGAGCGCAACCCAGAGACCTATCCAGTGACCAGCCCGGAGACCAGCAGAGGGACTACTGACTAGGGTGAGAGCATGGGTCAGTGTGTGGAGTGGCTCTGAGCATGTTGGGGGACTGGAGCAAGCAAGGGTGTGGGAGCACAGGCAGCCATAGTGCAGAGTGGATTACAGGGGTGGGTGCAGCCCACTGTGGCAAGGCGCAAGTGGGAAGCAGCCCTAGAGTGGCAGGGGCAGCTGTGGCATGGTGCAGGAAGCCAGAGAGAGGCACTGGCAGTGGCCAGGGATAAACACGGGTGACCAGTGAGGATCCAGCTGCCAGTGCATGCGTTGGGGGGCTGAAGCTCGGGGCCCACAGAGCATGGGGCCAGCAGGAAACAGGTGGTCTGGGGGCTGGAGTGCCAGCAGCAGGAGCATGCTGGTGGCTGAAATACAGAATGCCCCTCCATGAGGGGGGCTTCAATAGGAGCACTGCATGGCCTTGGACAGGAGCCTGGCTGCTTCCCCTTGCTCTCTCCCAAGGCTCACCTTACCAGCCCCACCCAGAACCTGCATTCAGTGGGCGGCTGCTGGAAAGCCATCATTACCCTGTGACACAAACAGATGTGCCTTTCCCAACAAATCGCACCCCTACCCTTTCTGCTAAAACCGGCAGAGGTATCAAGGAAAACTGTGAAGCACAGGTGTGACAGCTTCTGACTACAGTGGGATCTTAGAGGCATACAAACCCACAGTCCACCATATCTTCCCAAAGAGGAGGCTTACAGAGACCAGGGTGACAGAGTCAAAGAGAAGCCCACCTTCTAGGAAGTCTCCCACTGTGATATTTCCAAATAAACAAGAGAAAATATTATAAGGCACTGCAGCAACACCAACTAGGAAGTAAAAGAGATTTCTTCACATCTACCACGGGTAAAGTCCTCATGTCCAAAAAAAGGAATGCTCCACTAGCAATGAGTACCCTAGTGAACAAAGGTGCTTAAAAAAAAAAAATTGGAAAATCTCCAGAAAAGGAACTTGAATATATGGAAACATAAGAGCTAAATGACACAGAATTCAAGACTGCAATTCTGAAAATACTCAAAGAACTCAAAAAAAAAAAATGACAGAGTACACAGAGGGAGCTAAATGATTTCAAAAAAGAAATTAAATTTATTAAAAAGAAGCACATAGAAATTCTGGAGATAAACAACACAATTAAAAAAATAGGGGCGGGGGAGCCAGGATGGCTCAGTGGGTTGAGCGCTCACTTTGCAGCGCAGGGGACCAAGGATCGAATCCCAGCCCCGGCCCTTGCGAACCTATGTGCTGAACTGGGGAGTTCCCCCAGTTCAGTTCTCTCTCTGTCTCTGTATCTCTCTCTCTCTTTCTCTCTGCCAAAAAAATAAAAAATAATAAAAAATAGGGGAAGCCGGGATGGCTCAGTGGGTTAAGCGTTTACTTTGCAGCACCAGGGACCAAGAATCGAATCCCGACCCCGGCCCATGCAGAACCATATGCTGAACTGGGGAGTTCCCCCAGTTCAGTTCTCTCTCTGTCTCTGTCTCTGTATCTCTCTCTCTCTCTCTCTCTCTCTCGTCAAAAAAATAAATAAATAAATAAATAAATAAAACTTATAAAAAACAAATGAAATAGCTAACCTAGGAAGCAGAGCTGACCAGATAAAGGAAAGAATTACTGAAATCAAAGACAGAAATTTGGAAACATCACAGAAGGAAGAAGAGAGAGACCAAAGAGCTAAAAGAAATGAAAGATCTCTACAAGAACTATCTGACTCCATTAGAAAGAATAACTTAAGAATAATAGGTATTTCAGAGGAAAAAGAGGACCAGATAGACACAGAGAATTTCCCCAGACAAATAGTAAATGAGAACTTCCCAAATCTATGGCAAGAACTGGAACCTCAAATCTAAGAAGGAAACAGGACCCCAAGCTACTTGAATACTAGCAGACCTTCTCCAAGGCACATTATACTGAAAATGTTCAAGATCAAAATCAAAGAAAGAATCTCCAAGGCAGCCAGATAAAAGAACACCATAACCTATAAAGCAGGGGTTCCCAACCTTTTTATACCCTAGGGCGCATTCTAAAATATTGGTAGGGCAGCAGGCACCAGCTATTTCTAAGGATATTTATTATTGAACAAGAATAAAAAATAATAAACAAAAATAATTTTAAAATAATAAATTTATTGTACAAATTATATACACACAAAGAAACATATATACAAAACGTAATACAGAGTAAATAAAAAACA
>PVKE010033851.1:0-17699 GCA_004027555.1 Craseonycteris thonglongyai | reverse complement strand
ACTGGTGTGGGATATGTTCAGGGCTCATTTAACTACCAGCACAAAGAACAGGCTGGCAAGAATAAACACAGATGCGGCAGTTATTCCTGGAGGATTGACATCATTGGTACAGCCACTGGATGTGTGCCTAAACAAGCCATTTAAAGATCGTATTAGAGAACAGTGGAATGAGTGGATGGTTAGCGGCGAAAAGTCATTCCCAAAAGGAGGAAACATGCGTGCGCCACAATTGGATGTTCTGTGTAACTTTGTCATAAAAGCCTGGAATGATATTACTGAAGAAACAGTAATCGGGTCTTTCAAGAAGTGTGGTATATCAAATTCTTTGGACGGTATGGAGGATGACTTCTTGTGGCAAGATGAAGGGGAAGCCGAAGCTGAAGCCACACCATCTAATTCGGAATTTGATCCATATGATGACTGTCTTACAAATGTACCACAAGAGGTCATTGATGAACTTATGATGTCAGAAGAAGAACATGATGAGGATTTTGAAGGATTTTAATCTCACAATGCTCCTCTGCCTAGAAAAACCTCTTATCATCCCAGTCAGTCACAAACAAGCGTTTTATGCAAGTTCTTCATGTAATTTTCTTTCCAGATGATGCCATCATTAATGTTCTCTTTTGGATTTCTTGTTTCTCTGTCAAGTTCATGGCATTGCCATTTGTGAAGAGACCTTCCATTTATCGTATCAATGTACGGTATATTACGGTATGTTCGAAAAATGTCATTCATTAAAAATTTAATTAATGGGGAAGCCGGGATGGCTCAGTGGGTTAAGCACTCACTTTGTAGCGCCGGGAACCCGGGATCGAATCCCGGCCCCGGCCCGTGCGGACCCATATGCTGAACTGGGGAGCTCCCCCAGTTCAGTTCTCTCTCTGTCTCTGTATCTCTCTCTCTCTCTCTCTCTCTCTCTCTCTCTCCCCCCCTCTGTCAAAAAACAATAAAAAATAAATCTAAAAAATAAAAAAAAGAACCTCAGTTCTGGAAGATTAAAAAAAAACAATTTTTTTTTAATTAAAAAAAGAACTGGTGTTGCCTCGGAAGTGGGGGGTAGTCTTATATAGCGAATATAGGCCTAAACCTATGTGTTAACTGTAAAATTAGGGGGTCGTCTTATACGCCGGAAAATACGGTAACTGAGCATCAACTATATATATGCCCAGGTGTGCCCAGTGGGAGAGACTTGGAGGGAAAACAATAACATTCCTTCTGCAAATATTTATTGAAGACCTACTAAGTACTGGATACATCCAGACATTTGGATAGGTATTTAGAGTTGAAGTCACATGAGGGTTGCAGAAATCTTACCATTTTTGATGAAGCACATGGGCAATTTTCCTTGGCTAAGTTAGACTTTCTGCCCATTGTTTGGTCATACTGTACTCTCTACCACTTCGGCATAACTTGTATTGAAATTACTGTTGAATAATTGTTTTCATGTTGCTAAATGATTTTTCTGTTTTTATAGGGTTCTCCAAACTATGGCCCGCGAGGCCCTCTCATGTGGCCCGTGGAGACCTTTTTATCTGAATAAAATAATATTAAATAAATAATTAAAAACAACATCTATGTTTTGATTCTTTTTTATTTGCACCTCGAGTGTGTAGTTGGCCCCCAAACTGCTGTTTGATAGTTAATGTGACCTGCGGGCTGAAAAGTTTGGAGACCCCTGTGTTAGAAAAACAAATTCTGTGAGGGCAAAGATACTGCAATGTATCAGTGCTCTGCAGAGTGCTGACACAGCGTGTAATGAATAAATAAACTTAGCAGGTGCCTGGCTATGGCAGGCTCAGTGGATAATTCTGATTTCTGCCAGGACCCATTCCCTCTTCATTCCTTTCCTCTGTGGGAACCCATTATTTTGATCTGATGGAGCTGGATTTATCCCATTTAGTGCTAGTCATAAAAAGTTTAGTGATAGGAAGCATTTTTATACTTCATAATGTAACTCCTTGTCATTTTTTTAAATTTTTTAATTTTTTATTTTTTTAAGTTTTATTTATTTATTTTATTAATTTTTTGACAGAGAGAGAGAGATACAGAGACAGAGAGAGAGAACTGAACTGGGGGAACTCCCCAGTTCAGCATATGGTGCACGGGCTGGGGCCGGGATTCGATCCTCGGTCCCCGGCACTGCAAAGTGAGCACTCAACCCACTGAGCCATCCCGGCTTCCCCTTATTTCTTTTTAAAAACATTTTATTTTAGAATTAGAAAAGCAATAGAAATCCAAGTTCTAAAATAGGGAAAGCATAAAGAAGAAAGTATTCTAGATAAAACCCCTCATAACATAATTTCAGCATATTTCTGTTCAGCCTTTTTTTTTTTAAGTTGACAAAACTAGTATCATATTGATTATACAGTTTTTATAACAGTTTTCCTTCTAACACTGGGTCATCATTTATTGTAGCATTGAAGTTTCCTGAATAAATAAACTTTAATGCCTACAAAGTCCTCTATTGTACTAATGAATAGTTAATCAGTCCCCTAGTCCTGAACTTTTGGCTATTTCCAGTTTCTCACTATTATGAATAAGGTTGCAGTGAAAATTATTGTATAATAGTTTTTGTGCAGACACATAATTCAGTTACTTGTTTAGGGTAAATATCAAGTGAAATTACTGGGTCAAGGAACTTCTGAAAAAGTTACACCAATTTATCCTCTTCTCATTAGTGAACATAATTGTTTGTATCCTATACCCTTGATGAAGTCTATTTTCATTGTTGTGTAATTGTTATAACTTGGCATAACTTTCTTCCCTTCAGGAAAATCGCTGAAGGAAATGGAGAAGCCATTGTCTGCATTTGGAATACAAAATGGTTGCCGGGTCATGTTAATTGGGAAAAAGGTAAATTGCTTTTTCTACCAGAATACCCCCAAATCAAATGACTAAGGTCTTTTATGAATATTTCTGTTTAGAAGGCCAAATTGGAGACTCAGATTCTGCAGTGGTGAAGTAGCTCTCTAAACAGATGTAGTTTCCATCTGTTTGATGGGATTACCAGTTTTGTTCTCATGCCCTCAGGAGACTGGTGCTTGTGCTCTGGAAATTGGGAGCAGTTGTGGAGCCTCAGTAACTCAGCTTTTGTGTTGCTGGTGGAATCTTAGTCATTAAACAGGTACCTGAGGCAGGCCTTACTCACTTAGCGGGAATTTTCAAAGAACATTTTATTAAAATAAATTTGTATATTTAAAAAATAAGTACTCTGTGCAAGTTTTAAGACCCTGTCTTCCTTTAACCACCCTTTTTTACTAAAATCTCTTACACAAGAAAATACTCTGCCTGGGAAGAAAGGTTCAGACTAAAGAACTGAGAGAGAAAAAGCTGGTTGGTGACATGATGACAGTAGTTAGTCTCTGGGCTGATGAGAGAGGGCCATGGCCAGCCCTACATTGTGACAGAGTGGAATTGTTGGTCATAGGAAAGTTCCCTTACTTTAAATCTCTGGCTGACTCAGTGGAGAGAGGGCACAGAATAGCAAAATGAAGGCAAAGAAAATCTAGTTAAGATTGGAACTGCCAGGGTGCTAGCACTTAGGACTTGGCTAGAGAGGAGAATGTGAACAATTTGGCTGGCCCCTGCTACCAATTGTTTAGGCCATTTCCCAGTCAGAAAAAAAAAAAAAAAAAAGTGCGGCTCGCTGCCATGTTCCTGTAACTTTGTATAAACTTGCTCTTTGGGGCTGAAGCAAATCTGACTGGTTTTCAATGTGAAAATAAAATATAAAAACTATTCTTGGGGGAAGCCGGGATGGCTCAGTGGGTTAAGCGCTCACTTTGCAGCGCCGGGACCAAGGATCGAATCCTGGCCCCGGCCCGTGTGGAACCATGTGCTAAACTGGGAGCTCCCCCAGTTCAGTTCTCTCTCTGTCTCTGTCTATCTCTCTCTCTCTCTCTCTCTCTCTCTCTCTCTGTCAAAAATAAATAAATAAATAAAATTAAAAAAATAAAACAAAAAACTATTCTTAGAGTTATTTCTAAACAGAACTTGTCTCTAATCCTGATGTAATGGAAATATATATGATGATCAGTATAATTTTTTTCACATTTAGGAATGCTATTTTTTCTAGGTTTTGATGTTTTTAGCGATTGAGAATTACTATATTTTATAAATGGAAATACTACTCAAAACAAACAATGCTATAAATAGAATGGTGTCATATTTACCAAAGACTTAATATACTAGAGTAATGTAAAAATAATAATTGGGGAAGCTGGGATGACTCAGTGGGTTAAGCACTCACTTTATAGCCCCCAGGACCCAGGATTGAATCCTGGCCCTGGCCTGTGTGGACCCATATGCTGAACTGGGGAGTGCGCCCAGTTCGGTTCTCACCGGGGGGGGGAGACCCTGGCCCAGTTCCTGCCCTTGCAGCCCTGCATCCACCTGTAGAATGAAACTATGTGGAAAAACCGGTGATGTGCAACTATGGGGACTGTTCTGGGCTCTCCCCCTTCTCTCTGTCTCTGTCTGTGTCTCTCTCTGTCAAAAACAATAAAAATAAATCTTTAAAATAATAATAGGGGAAGCCGGGATGGCTCAGTGGGTTAAGTGCTCACTTCGCAGCACCGGGGACCTGGGATCGAATCCCGGCCCCGGCCTGTCTTGCAGACCCATGTGCTGAACTGGGGAGTGCCCCCAGTTCAGTTCTCTCTGTATCTCTCTGTCAAAAAAAACCCACCCCAAAAACAAAAACAATATAAAAATAATAATAATAATAAAAGCAAGATATTTCCTGTCATACTTTAGGGGTAAGGTTAGGACTATAATCTGTGAGTTATCTCGGGGTAAATGCTGCAGCCACAGCGCTGCCAGCAAGTATTGTTGGGGCAAATGGAAAAAGGATTAGGTGAGAGAAGGAAATATTCTGGATTTCTTGCCCAAGTGTCAGAGAGAATGGTGATGAGCAATGGGCAGAAGCCAAAGGTTGAGGCTGAAGAAGCTATTAGTACCCTGTTTTGGAGCTATCCTGGAGTGTGTGCAGCCAAGTTTGACTCAAGTTTCAGTTCCACCTCTTTTTTTTGTTTGTTTTTGACAGAGAGAGACAGAGAGAAGGGGGAAGGCCCAGAATAGTCTACATAGTTGCACATTATTGGTTTTCCCACATAGTTTCATTCCACTGGTGGGCACAGGGCTGCACAGGGCAGGAACTGGGCCAGGGTCTCACCCTGGTGAGAGCTGAACTCGGAGCACTCCCCAGTTCAGCATATGGGTCCACATGGGCCAGATTCGATCCTCGGTCCCTGGGGCTGGCTGCAAAGTGAGCACTTAACCCACTGAGCCATCCTGGCTTCCCCCAGTTCCACCTCTTTTGAGCTATGTGACCTTAAATTACTTTACAATAACCTCAGTTTCATCATCTAAAATTGTACCTATCTCATTGGATTGTGGTAATGCTTAAAAGAATAGTAAAGGTAAAGTGCTTAGGATAGTGCCTGGCATGGAGGGACTACTCAATAAAAGTATTCATCATTGTCTTCATTATATTAAATGGGAGAACTTAGTTGATGGGTGACATTTTGGAATTCTGTTTAAAGGAACAGTAGAATTCCACCTGTTTTGCCATTCTGGACTCTTCACAGATGTTCACTGTACTTTGTTCAGGCTTCAGACTGGCTGCTGCTGATCAGCCCAAAGCTGATGTTGAGTCTTCATTCTGTGAATTCAAGCTGTCAGGCCTTTGCCAGAATGTTTACCTAATACCTTCTCTCTGGTCTATAATCTTTGTAGATAGAAAACCTTAGTTTATAAACTTCTAGCTTGCTTTCCAAGGAGCAGCAGAGTTAAGACTATTTCTAGGCAAGTAGTTTGGCCCAATTGTGGTCAGATTTTTTTTTTCCTGAAAGAATACTATTATTGATGAATGTTGGCTTCATTTTATTCTTAAACATTTTAGAATAATCCAGAGGAAGAGGTTGAACTAAAGAAGTTGAAAAGTTTGGAGAAGTCTGTGGAGAAGATAGCTGACCAACTGGAAGAACTGAATAAAGATCTTATTGGAATCCAGCAGGTAACTATGTGGACTTTGACTTTTTACCTTTGCTCAGAATTTTGTGGAGATACAAATGTGTAGCTTATGTGGCCAGGCTCTGTAGTCAGACTGGCTCTACCCTTTCTATCATTGTGGGCAAATTTCCTTTTGTCTCAGGTTCCTCATCTGTTAAAAGGAGAAAATGATGCTACCTCCTTCTTAGGGTTGTTGTGACAATTAAATAATGTTTGAGGTGATGCCAGAATGGCTCAGTGGGTTGAGCACTAACCTTGTAGCCCCGGAGTCTGAGGATTGAATCCTGGCCCCGGCCTGTTCAGACCCATATGTTGAACTGGGGTGTGCTTCCCATGTGGGAGGCCCCCAGTTCAGTTCCCAAAGGGGCAAGCTTTCTATGTGGGAGGCCCCTGGCTGGGCTCCCACTCAGGGAGTGCTTCCCAAGTGGCCCCCCCACCCCCAGTTCCCACCCTATGCAGCCCTGTGCCCACCTGTGTGGAATGAAACTATGTCTAAAACTAATGATGTACAACTATGGAGACTGCTCTGGGCCCTCCCCCTTCTCTCTATCTCTGTTTGTCTGTCTGTCAAAATAAATAATGTGGTTTGAGCCTTGGACATGCTAAGGGCTTTGTATGTATTAATCATCATCATTATTTTCAGTTCCCAGCCAGTATCAATTTGTGCTCCTAGGAGTGTGCCTGCCATCCTAGGATCATGTGCTAGGATCATATAATTGTCTGAATAGAATAGGTAACTTCTCTCAGTCTACTTGTTGTAATGTGTTTAGTAAAGCAAAGAATGTTTTGTTGATTTATATGAGCTCCAAGTTGAATATGGTCTTAGTGGGGTGGTCGTCCAATTCAATTGCTTATATTAGAGATGGAGTATTGAAACCATGTAAACATTAGAAACAGCTCTAAACTACTTATTTCTTTTTGACCTCATTTTATAACATTAATGGATGCATGTTTGTGTTGTAATTACAAAAGTAATACATGCTGATTATATATATAGCTTTTAAGTAAACATGGGCACTAGTATGGAAAGTAAAAATTACCTATAAGGCCCCCACTCAAAGCTAACCATTATGAAAAATTGGAGTCAATTTTTCCATCTTTAAAACACTGGTGTGGGGAAGCTGGGATGGCTCAGTGGGTTAAGCACTCACTTTGCAGCCCCGGGGACCAAGGATCAAGTCCCGGCCCGGGCCCGTGTGGACCCAAATGCTGAACTGGGGAATACCCCCAGTTCAGTTCTCACCGGGGTGAGACCCCGGCCCAGTTTCTGCCCTGTGCAGCCCCATGCCCACCTGTGAAATGAAACTATGTGGAAAAACCAGGGGAAGCTGGGATGGCTCAGTGGGTTGAGCGCTCACTTTGCAGCGCCGGGGACCGAGGATCGAGTCCTGGCCCTGGCCCATGCGGACCCATGTGCTGGGTTGGGGCGTTCCCCCAGTTCAGTTCTCTCTCTGTCTCTGTATCTCTCTCTCTCTCTCTCTCTCTCTGTCAGAAACAATAAAATAAATACATCTTTAAAAAAAACAAACAAAAAAAACAAAAAACCAATGATGTGCAACTATGGAGACTCTTCTGGGCCCTTCTCGTTCTCTCTGTCTCTGTCTCTGTATCTCTCTCTCTCACTCTGTCAAAAACAATAAAAATAAATCTTTAAAACACTGGTGTGACAGTGTGTACACTTTGTAAATGGTTCTTTTATTGAGTTAAAAAGTGGAACATGGGAGGCCGGGATGGCTTAGTGGGTTAAGCGCTCACTTTGTAGCACCAGGGACCGAGGATCGAGTCCTGGCCCCGGCCTGTGCGGACCCATATGCTGAACTGGGGATTTACCCCAGTTCAGGTCTCTCTCTCTGTCGAAAAGAAAAAGGAAATTAAAAAAAAAAAAAAGGAACATTTCCCCATGTCATTAAAAATAATTATACTTTTCAAAACTTGCATAACATTTCATTCATTGTATATGAATGTATCATGTATTACCTAACCAATTCTCTGTATTTTTTTTGTTTTTGTTTTTTTGTTTGTTTTTCTGAGGTGAGAAAGACAGACAAAGAGGAAGGGGGAGGGCCCAGAGCAGTCTCCATAGTTGTGAACATCATTAGTTGTGACATAGTTTCATTCCACACAGGTGGGTGTGGGACCACGTGGGATGGGAACTGAACTGGAGGCCTTCCCCATGGGAGGCGAGAACCTAAGCCACTGAGCCATACTAATTTCGCCACAGTTCAGCATATGGGTTTACACGGACAGGGGCCAAAATTTGATCCCTGGGCCTTACAATTGCAAGGCAAGTGCTTACCCTGTTGAACCATCCTGGCATCCCACCTAATCAATTCTCTATTGTTCATCACCAAACATTATCTTGTGATTGCATAATACTTCTTTGAATGACCTTGGACATAAATATTTTTTTACTATTTCTGATTTTTTTGGTAGAATAAATTCTGTGAGTTGGATTTGCTGGCTAATGTTTACTACATATTGTCAAATCTGCATCTGTAACTCAAGTGCTGCCATTTGTTAGCATATGTCTGTGTCAGGAATTAAAGGTCTACATATATTTCTCTTTATTCTCACAGTAACCCAAAGGGGTGTGGGTATCATAATCTCCATTTTAAAAATGAGGACACTGAGGCACAGATAGGTTAAGTAACTTGCTCAAGTTCATAAGCCAGTAAGTGACAGTCAGAATTCAAGCCCAGACCTGTCAAACGCTAAACCTGTGCTCTTAACATAGGACAAAGAGTGTTCAAGGACATAGAGTAAATGGTAAAACCAGGACACCAAGCTGGGTGGTTTGATTCAGAGCCCATGCTCTTCATCTCTACTGTACTGGCTCCCAATCGCCACAGGGTGGTGTGTCATTTTCTCTCTTCCTTTCCCTCTATTTCCCTTGTTGGTCTCTCCACGTTCTGGCCTTCTCCAGTTAATTCTCCACAAAGTATATCATGAATGATCATAAAGTACAAATCTTA
Organism: Craseonycteris thonglongyai; assembly: GCA_004027555.1. Taxonomy (NCBI): domain Eukaryota; kingdom Metazoa; phylum Chordata; class Mammalia; order Chiroptera; family Craseonycteridae; genus Craseonycteris; species Craseonycteris thonglongyai. The sequence continues at coordinate 8,712 of PVKE010033851.1, read as the reverse complement.
CCATGTCAGTCCTCTGCTTAAAAACTTTCGATGTGTTCTTGTATGTGGGTAAATGCTTTTGGCTTCTCCAGAGCCAGGCCTCAGGAGGCATTTGCAGCCCCAGGGGGCCAAATGAGATAGATTGGCCTATTAGTGTGCTTAGGATTGCTCAGGACCAGGTTGTCTTTTCTTTTTTTTTTTTCCTTTCCTAAGAGATAAAATTGTGGGGAATGTGGGTTAAGGGTGTGGCTTGGAATTTTCCATCAACCTCAAGGAACCCTTGAAAGAATGCATTATTCCTCCTTAGGGTTTTTTGGCCAAAGATTTGCAAGCTGAAGCTCTCTCCAAACTTGATAGGAGAGTAAAAGCCACAATTGAGCAGTTTATGAAGATTCTGGAGGAGATTGACACACTAGTAAGTAAATATTCAGCTGAGAAAAACTGTTTTCTTTGACTATGTTTCAGTCAATTTCATTCTCAGTAACTCACCCTTATTGCCTAAAGATACTGAATACCTGTTCCAGACACTGTCCTCTGTGGATGCACAGAAAGATAAGACAGTTCATGATTTGTAAGCACTGACATCCCACCAATTGTAGGGCATTTGCCATTTTTATTGATGTATGCTAGTAACATCTAAGCCTCTTGAAGCTGGGATCCAAATGGTCCATGGTCTCATGGTCAGAGAAACATGGGTCTTCACTTTTCTGATACTTACGTGACTGATATGCTACTGCTCTCATTACCTGTATGGAATTCAGCCAGGCCCAGCTCTGTGAGCCTGCTGAGAATCACTGATGCCGTGTTCTCTTTTACAGATGATGGTAATATCTCTAGCCTGGTGCATCATTCTTTTATTTTTTTTTGCTTATTACCTAAAGTCTGATTTATAGCCAGTTGGTTATATCCATATCTTCACCCCTAGTACATTTGACAAGTTGGACCAGCTTTTTTTTTTTTCAAAGTTGACACTTAATATTACTTTATATTAGTTTCAGGTGTATAGCATAGTGATTAGACATTTATTAATTTATGAAGTGATCATAAGTCTGGTACCCACCTGGCACCATACATAGTTATTACCATATTATGACCATATTTCCTATGTTGTAGTTTACTTCTCTGTGACTCTTTTGTAACTACCAATTTATACTTCTTAATCCCTTCACCTTTTCCCCCATTTCCCCAACCCCTCTTCCTTCTAGTAACCATCCATTTGTTCTCTATGAGTCTGTTTCTATTTTGTTTGTTTATTATGCTCTTTAGATTCCACACATAAGTGAGATCATATAGTATTTGTCTTTCTCTGTCTGACTTATTTCATTTAGCATAATAACTCTAGGTCCATCTATATTGTCTCTTGATGCCTTGTTCTTAAGGGTGAATTACTCTGCTTGGAATTCTGTAGAGGGTGAGGGGTATTGAAAAGAAGAAGCAGAAGGTGCTTTTCTTGCCCTAGTGAACTCATGGTCTGGCTAGGATATAGTATCCATACATAGGAAATAATGAAAGGACAAAGTCTGTTATAGTTCAGTTTCTATGGCCCAAACACTGAGAATACAGAGAGCTTTTACAGGGGCAGGAGCCATAGAAGGACCATGGAGGATAAGACCCAGGGAAATGATTCCTGAAAATGCATGTGTCATTCACATTGGTGACCTATGACCTATTTGGTGTATTGTGGGTATTTCTGATGTGTTCTTATATCATTTTCACTGGAAATTATTTATGTGTCAACTTACTCTTTCATAGATTCTGCCAGAAAATTTCAAAGACAGTAGACTGAAAAGGAAAGGCTTGGTGAAAAGGGTTCAGGTGAGTTGTGTGATAGAACATTACAAAGTGTCATGTGTTGGTATGTATGTTTATCTGTTCAAGGTAGGGTATAGTAGACTGTGTGGCTCCTTTTGATTGTTACTCAGCATGAACCCAGAACATATGAGAAATGCTCCTTTCTTGTCCCTGTAATTATGTATTTGAATTAAAACTAATTGGGAAGGAAGAGCACTGAGGCTGACACAATACACAATTCCAGGTGGCATCATTCATATATACAATGCCCCCTGAAATTGTACAGTTGCAGTGGCAGGGCTTCCTGTCCTCACCACCCTCTTGAGGGTTGTGAGCCTAGAGCGTTGTCAGAAACCCTGGTCCTACGTTTCCCTCTGTTTGCCTCTCCTTACTTTGGAGCCCAGGCCATCCCTGTACAGCCTGTTTCAGCCTGAGTAAATCATCTCTGGGTTCCCCAGAATGGCTGAACACAGAGCCTTGAGTGGGCAGGGGTTGGCTAGCCATGGATAGGCCCTCACTGTACTGCATTTATCTTTAGGCATTTCTAGCTGAGTGCGACACAGTAGAGCAGAACATCTGCCAAGAGACAGAGCGGCTGCAATCTACAAACTTGGCCCTGGCTGAATGAGGTGAGGTGGAGAGGTGCTGCACTATCGGAAGAACCACACTACCACCAGCTCTTCCCTGTCAGGAGGAGAAGTTACCTGATTTCTCCAGAGCTTCTGGGGACAATGGCCAATTGCCAGTTTTCCTTCTCCCACACCTGTTCTCAATGAATGAGTCTTGGCTTTACAGTCTTAAGTAGAGCTCCTGTCTGCTTCTTCATTCTGTCTCTGTGCGGCTGTGCTGTCTAGGAGCTCACTTTGTCTGGGGAAGGCCTCCACTGCCCAAGTCTTCCTAGGTCTTTTGACCTTTGGGTGCTTTATTTGGGCTGATAAGAGCTTTCATCTGTCTTGAGGTAGTTACGGGTTTATAGGCCACTCTAGTCTTCAGACACATGAAGCCTTTTTGTCCTTGTAATCCCATAGTTCTATGGATGTACACCAGAATCGCTAGGAGGTTGTATCTAGTCAGGAATGTTGGGAATGGCTCAGAACAGATTTTTTTGCACAAAGGTAGTCCAAGTATCCCTAGTTGGACCTAATTCCAGAATAGTTGGCTGGGTTGTTGGTTCACAGACCCTATCTTCACCTCCCAGTGAACCTGCCCAGCCACAGGCAAGGAGATCTCAGCTGGCCATTCCTAGGATGGGGCCTGTGGTTGATGTATGGACTTCCTTGTCCCCAAGCAAATCTGTAGAAGGTTAAAACCCACTGTTGACTGAGTTTCTACTTGAAATCAGTCTAGGACCAGGTTGAGTAAAGCAGGCAACTATAAACTGTGCTCAGGAGTCCCTTCAAAGGCATTTCTGTTAGCCTTACCCTTCTGAGATTTACGTTTCCTTTCAAGTTGTTCCTGTCCATTTTGTGCCCCCCCTCCCTGCAATTTTTTTTTTTAAGTACTGGTATATGTAAATCAAGCAGAAGAGTATTTAATCTTTTTTGATGAAGTATGGGAAGCAAAAGCTTCTGTGGTTCTAGTCATTTATTTAATAAAGTCGAGAGTGGTCCTGTGTGCTAGAATAGAACTCTTAAACTGGTGAGTTGCTGTCACCCCATTTTTTCACACAGTGCCCAGGAAATAGGCTCCTAATAGGCCACTCAGAGACCAACCATATTTACGGTAGCCAACAGGGCATCAATGAAGTCCTAGGAACATGGGACTGTGTGGGTGGGACCTAGGATAAGGTGGTGATAAGGTTGGAGAAGTGGAGGAGGCCCGGAGCTCAGCCCATTTTACCCGCAGCTATAATCAGAGCAGTTCAGTACGGTACTTACCAGTAAATGTATTTTTGTGGTAGCTAGCATTTAATGAGAAGTTACTGTGTTCCAGCTACTGTTTTAAGTACTTTAGATGTATTAGTTTAATCTTCATACAACTGAGGAGGCAGGCAGATACTATCCCATTGTAGAGATGAGGAAACAAACTACTGGTAGTGTTATTCAAGGATATCGAGTAAGTAGCAAAGCCAGGACATCAAGCTGGACAGTTTGATTCAGAGCCTGTGTGCTTAATCTCTACTGTACTGCCTCACAAGCAACACAGGTAGTGTGTTCTCATTTTTTTCTCTCTCTTTCCCTCTTTATTTACCATGTTGGTCTCTCCACTTCCTTTCTGGCCTTCTTCAGTTCATTCTTCACAGAGCATATCATAGTGATCATCAAGTACAAATCTTACCATGTCAGTCCCCTGCTTGAAAACCTCCAGTGTTTTCTCATTTCTCTCAGGATAAAGGCCAAAGTTCTTAGTCTACAAGCTCTCCCATCTTATCTCAGGCCACTCTCCTGTTTGCTCTCTGCGGTCAACCACTCTGGTCTGTGTTCAGGCCCTCAGATGCTCTGTACCCTCTTCTTTCCTGGAGTCTTTGCACATGCTGTTCCTGTACTTGGGCAGCTCCTTACCACCCTCCCTCCACCCCCACCTCTTTCCTAGGTAACTCCTATTGCTCCTTCAGAACTGAACCCCAATGTCTGTTCCATGGAGAAACCTCACCTACTGTCTTGACAACATATTGATCCCCTCACAACTTAGCAAAACTTCTCTTTCCTAGTATGTATTATAGTCTGTGATGATTTATTTAAGTGATTACTTGATTTAATATTTGACTTTAACACTTGGCTGTTTCATGGGTTAAGGAGCTTCTTTGTCTTGTTAACAGCCTATTTCAAACACATTGTCTGGTTTATATAAAGTAGTTTATTAATAAAATTTTGGAGAATGAATGGATGTTGAATGCACACATCAAGAGTGAAAATTGTGGGGAAGCTGGGATGGTTCAGTGGGTTGAGCTCTTGCTTTGCAGTCCCGGAGTCCGAGGATTGAATCCTGAGCCCAGCCTAGGTGGACCCATATGCTGAACTGGAGTGTGCTCCCAGTTCAGTTCTTGCCAGGGACTATGTGGGAGGCTTCTGGCTCAGTTCCTGCCCTGCACAGCCCTGTGCCCACCTGTGGAGTGAAACTATATGGAAAACTAATTCTCTCAACTATGGAGACTGCTCTGGGCCCTCCCCATTCTCTCTGTCTCTGTCTCTCTGTCAAAAAACAATAAAATTAAATCTTTTTTTAAAAAAAGTGAAAATTGCACAGCTGCACTTGGCCACTGAAACTGCCAGCAGAGGAATTTATATCTGCAGCCATAGTCTTATTTAAGGGCTGAAAAAATAGGCCCTACGGCATGGGTTGCCTGACAGATGTGCAGGGTGGTCACTGGGGCTTGTGCATGTGCCCACCCACATAGACCTGCTCATCTACAGGGTATCTCTCCCTTGTGAACAGGGAAAGAACATTTCTACTCAGCTGCCCCCTTTCCTGGGAAATAATTAGCCCTATTTCAGGAGAACAAATGGGGCTCTATGATCCCACAGACTTTCTCAACCTCACAAAGCTGGAAGATTCTCCTATATGTGCTCTTTCTAATTCTCCTCCAAGGCACAACTTAAAGATTAAGTGCTCTGAGAAGCTCTTCTTCATCTGGTAATTATGGTAGGCCTTTTTTAGTTGAAGGTACTAGAAAACCTAATTTCAAAGAGATTGTTGAAATGGAAATGTGACTTCGGGAAGTTTAGGAACAGCTGGGCTTCAGGAAATCAAACACTGCCCAGAATCACTCTCTATATATCTTTCTTTGTATGTAGGCATCATTCCTTAAGTATTGCTTCCTCCACAAAGTAGAAAACATGGCTGCCAGCAGCTCCCACTTGGCATATCTTATAACCTCACTGCCAGAGTGGAACTGTCTCTGTTTCCTTGTTTCCGATTTAAAAAGTCCTGAAGAATCTTTTGGCCAGAAAATCTGCAGTGGCCAGGTGAACGGAGTCACATGCCTTTGATAGGGCCTTTAGGGGCCCACACTTGTGTTTTAGGGTGATTCCCAGAAACAGGGCCACAGTTTCCACACCTGTAAAATGGGGAATTAGGTGTTTTTTCCACTGTGGTGCCTGGCACATTGCTCAGATGCAATATGTATGATTCCTCATCATGTGTGTAGAATCCTGGAAAGTATTCACTCAGGAGAAGCTTAATTGAGCTGTGCTACTTGGGTTTAAAAAAGGGAGTCCCACTTAGAGCAGAGACTTTTAGATATCACAAATATACACTCTACTCCTATAATAAGTGAACTAATTTTCAGTTAGCACATGGCCACCAGCTAAAAGCTTATTTCTCAATCTCCTTGCTCTAGCATGGACAAGAGACTACATTTTAGCCAATGGGATATTGTGTGTACATCTTATGGGAAGCATCTTCAGAAGCAGTAGTGTGTCCTTTCCTCCTTACTGCGAGCTGGGATGTAGACATGATAGCTGGATTTGGAGCAGCTGTCTTGGACCTTGAGGTAGAAACTGACACGGATGGCAGAATAATAATATAGGAGCATGGAGTTGACTGAATAGGTCTATGTGAGAAAGAGAAACTTCTATTTAAGCTACTGTTACTTTGACTTTTTAGTTTCTCATGGCCCAACTTAATCCTACATTATTCACATGCAGGTGGAAAACAGGAATTTCTGTTATCAGTAGCAGTAGAAGGGCCTGTAGATAACCTCTCAGTCGCTGTAATAGTTGTGAATCTATCAGCCGCAGTTTCTGCTTAGGTTCCCAGTCCTGTGGTTCAGGGAATGTTGGTTCCTGCCTTCCCTGACTTTCCTCCCAGATCTTGGCATGTGTATTTACCCACAGAGCATTTTCTGTATTATTCCACCATAGAGCAGGAATAGGACACTGTTCAAGCTCCTCTCTATACTCTTTTTTTTTTTTTTTTTAATATATTTTTGTTTATTTCTTTTTGACAGAGAGATACAGAGACAGAGAGAGAACTGAACTGGGGGAGCTCCCAGTTCAGCATATGGTTCCACACGGGCTGGGGCCGGGATTTGATCCCCGGTTCCCGGCGCTGCAAAGTGAGCGCTTAACCCACTGAGCCATCCCGGCTTCCCCACCTCTCTATACTCTTGCCCCTACCACATTATCAAGAGGTTCCTCCTATAGGCTTTGGCCTAAAGAGCCGGTATTTGCCATATACCTCAGGCTGGGGCCTCTGGTGGGATTTCTAAATGCTGTGTGTTCCTCTAGGCCATTGTGTGAGTCAATGTGTGCTATGTGTGCCTGGGGTTGTGATTAATAGCAACATAACAACCGACCAGAGTGTATGTTGACCAAAAGAGCAGAGCAGGGTCTAGAGTCATCCTGCTGTGGGTGGCCAGGGTGCAGGGAGACATCAAAGGGCCTGTTTTAACTGTTATAGACTTAGTTCAGTACTTTAACAAATGGTTCAGTTGTACTTGTACACTACCTGAATATCACCCATGGTTGTGTTCGTGTCTGTGTGAGTTGGGTGCTGGTTCAGCTAGAGAGAAAGCCACGAGGAGGTGTGGGACCCTCACAAAGGCCTCTGGAGCTGGGCCATGCACTCTGTCATTGACAGAGGATATAGATCTCACCTAGGTTCTTGGCTTCAGTGACAGGCCAGGCTAGGGCACAAAGGAGCACTGGGCAGAAAGAATCCTAGGGCCAGGGGCTGGCTTCTCAAAAAGAGAAAAAAACCTGTTTTCTAGGGAGACCTGTGACAGGGTTAAGGAGCACTGGAGCAATGCAAGGATATTAGTTTCAGAGTGGGGAGGACAGAGCAAGATCCCTCCCCTAGCTCTGACTGTCTCCACAACCACCTCCTTAGAGTCCCCAAAGACACTGGCCAACTTGGCTGGGTTGGACTGGATCTTTTATTTTATGTCACACCCTGTCTACTCCCACCATTGTTCTTCGGCCTGAAGCTTTGTGGCTTAAGAGGTTCCTGGGGGATCAGCATTTGCCATCCTTCAGGATCTGGATGTCTTGTTTGGTTTTCCTAGAATCACAGGAGACAGGGATGCAGCCACCTCAGGAAGTATAATATATTCCAAGGACCCTGTTGGGCCCTACCCACCAACCTACCCAGTGTACAGTGCAGAACAGGTCCCAGAGGTCCCTGAGCACATCTTTCTACAGCCTTTTCCTCTTGCATAACCTCCCCCTGGGAGATTGCAGCTTCCTGGGGTTTCAGCCACTACTGCATGCTGATGGCTGCAAATCTATCTCTAGCCCAGCCCACTGTCCTGAACTCCAGGCACATCTCCACTAGGATGTCCCAGAGGCTTAACTGTCCACAAACATCATCACCCCACAACATGCTATATCCCCCCCATCTCTCATCTTGGCACATGGTACCACCAACTGCCCAAGGCCATAAGTTACACAATCTAGCATGTTGCACCCCTCACATCAAATCTCAGCCTGTTGGTTCTCCGTCCATAGCACCATGAGTGTAAGTCAGGACTGTTCTGCAGATCTTCTGCACATCTGACTAGAGCATTGCAACTTCCAAAGACTTCTATGATCTCACTTTAGCTCTGGCTAGCTCAAAGGTCTTATTAATAATGAAGACATGTGACCAAATGGGTGATCAGGTGTACCAAGGTCATGCTCTGGCCCTCCCCACCTCTCCTGACTCATTTCTTTTTTAATTGTTAAATTTAATGGGGTGACATTGATTAGTAACAATTAGATAGTTTCCGGATGTACAAGTCCATATCACATCACCCATGCATTGCATTATGTGCCCATCACCCAGAATCAGCTCCCCTTCTATCACTATATATCTGGTGTCTACTCCCACCTTCCCCCCCCCACCCAATCTCCCTCTCCCCTCCTCCCCCCTCCCCCAGGTAACCACCAAACTATTGAGTGTGTCCATAATGCTGGTGCCCACTCCCACCTCCCCTCCCACTCTCCCTCCCCCCTCCTATTGTCCTGACTCATTTCTTGCCTCTCCTCTTTTTATTTTTTCTTCACCTCTTTTTTTTTTTTTTTT
>PVKE010033850.1:6977-17792 GCA_004027555.1 Craseonycteris thonglongyai | reverse complement strand
TCTCTCTCTCTCTCTCTCTCAAAAACAAAAACAAAAAAGAATAATAGATATTCCAAAAGGAGCAGAGGATGAGATGGGCATAGAGAATTTACTCAGACAAATAGTAGATGAGAAATTCCCAAATCTATGGCAAGAACTGGAACCTCAAATTCAAGAAAGAAACAGGATCCCTAGCTACTTGAATCTTATCAGACCCTCTCCAGGGCACATTATACTGAAGATATCAAAGATCAAAGACAAAGAAAGAATCCTTAAGGCAGCCAGAGAAAAGAACACCATAACCTATAAAGGAAATCAAAAACTCTACAAGCCAGGAGAAAGTAGAACCAACTATTCAAAATATCGAAGGAGAGAAATTACCAGCCAAGAATCATCTACATATCAAAGTTATCCTTTAGATATCAAGGAGGAATAAAGACATTTTCAGACATATAGAAACTGAAGAAATTCTCTAGCACAAGGCCAGCATTTCAAGAAACACTGAAGGAGGCAATTGAACCTGAAACAAAAAGTAAAAATGAATAGGGATTAACTGGAACAACAATGACATAAAAAGGGAGGCAGTAAAGGTTTAAATTTCCAAAGGTAATGAAGATAAGAAACATCCTTAAGAAAAAGAACCAGTGTGCTCACTTTGGCAACACATATACTAAAATTGGAACAATACAGAGAAGATTAGCATGGCCCCTGCGCAAGGATGACATGCAAATTTGTGAAGAAAAAGAACCAGAGCATATATGAAACTTTCTTTTATATAAGGTTCATAGTAACCACTCAAAAAGAACTTAGAACTGGGACATATAACCAAAAACAAACAAACAAACAAACAAAAAACAAAAGAGAGAGAGAGAGAGAGAAAGCAGTTATAAACACCATCAAACTAAAATAATCGATGGGAATAGAAAATCAAAGAAACAATTAAAAAAAAAAAAGAGAGCTACAGAAAACAAGAGATAAAATGGCTATAGGAAATCCTCACATATCAATCATTACCCTAAATGTAAATGGACTGAACTTGCAAATAAAAAGACAGAGTAACAGACTGGAGTAAAGAACAAAAACCAATCTTGTGCTGCCTATAAGAAACACAGGGGAAGCTGGGATGGCTCAGTGGGTTAAGCGCTCACTTTGCAGTGCCGGGGACCAGGGATCGAATCCTGGCCCCGGCCCGTGTGGAACCATATGCTGAACTGGGAGCTCCCCCAGTTCAGTTCTCTCTCTGTCTCTGTCTCTGTATCTCTCTCTCTCTCTGTCAAAAATAAAAATAAATAAATAAATAAATAAAAAAGAAACACACCTCAGGGAAAGCTGGGATGGCTCAGTGGGTTAAGTGCTCACTTTGCAGCCCTGGGACCGAGGATTGAATCCCAGCCCCAGCCCGTGCGGACTCATATGCTGAACTAAGAGCTCCCCCAGTTCAGTTCTCGCCAGGGCAAGACCCTGGCCCAGTTCTTGACCTGTGCAGCCCCGCGCCCACCTGTGGAACAAAACTATGTGGAAAAACCAGTGATGTACAACTGTGGAGACTGTTCTGGGCCCTCCCCCTTCTCTCTATCTCTGTCTCTGTATCTCTCTGTCAAAAACAATAAAAATAAATCTTTAAAGAAAAAAAAAAAAAAGAAACACACCTCAGCTACAAGGACAAATACAGACTCAAAGTGAAAGGGTGAAAAACAATACTCCATGCAAATGACATCCAGAGAACAGCAGGTGTAGCCATACTTATATCTCCCAAAACAGACTTTAGGACCAAAAACGTAATAAGAGACAAAGATGAACATTTTATAATGATAAAGGGGAAAATACAAGAAGACATGATATGTATTAATATATGCCCCCAACCAAGAAGCACCAAAATTTTCAAAGCAACTACTAACAGACCTAAAAGAAGAAACTGACAAAAACACAATTATATCAGGTGACTTAAACACTCCCTTGACAGCCACAGGCAGATCCTTCAAAGAGAAAATAAATAAACATCAGCTTTAAATAATAAATTACAGCAATTGGACATAGTTGACATTTGCAGGATACTTTATCCTACAACACATGACTATAAAATATTTTCTAGTGCACATGGAACATTCTCAAGGATAGACCACGTGCTGGGACACAAAGCTAGCCTTGTCAAATTTAAGAACACTGAAATCACACCAAATGTATTCTCTGAAAACAAAGTTTTGAAATTGGAGTTCAACTACAAAAAGAAAGCAGGAAAAACCACATATGCATGTAGATTAAACAGCATGTTATTAAAAAATGACTGGATCAAAGAAGAAATAAAAGAAGAGACTAAAAAATACATAGAAACCAGACTACTGGTCTCAGCCCTGAGTGGCCTGTTGGCACGATTTCGGTGTCCCCATTGTTTTCTGGGACTTATAGTCAATAATTGCCCGCTGGACTTGGGCTCTGGCAGCCTGGGGACTACAATTTCCGGCAGGCTACGAGATGCACCCGGCTGTAGTTTAATAGTGAGCCGGCTATTGCCTCATCGCCTGAAGTGTGCGCTTCAGTGACTTGGGAGGCCTGGCTACTCCGAAAAGGAGGAGAAAAGTTGTAAGCACTCCTCTGTGGGGGTGATCGCGGAGGCGACTGTTGTGGCTTTGCACACTCGGCTGAGCGGCACCATGGCGGAAAGAAAAGGAACAGCCGAAGTGGACTTTCTAAAGAAGATTGAGAAAGAAATCCAACAGAAATGGGACACTGAGAAAGTGTTTGAGGTCAATGCATCTAATTTAGAGAAGCAGACTAGCAAGGGCAAGTACTTTGTAACTTTCCCATATCCATACATGAACGGGCGCCTTCATTTGGGACACACGTTTTCTTTATCCAAATGTGAGTTTACAGTAGGCTACCAGAGATTGAAAGGAAAAATTCATCTGTTTCCCTTTGGTTTACACTGTACTGGAATGCCTATTAAGGCATGTGCTGATAAGTTGAAAAGAGAAATGGAGCTATATGGTTGCCCCCCTGATTTTCCAGAGGAAGAAGAGGAAGAGGAAGAAGTCAATGTTAAAACGGAAGATGTAATAATTAAGGATAAAACTAAAGGAAAAAAGAGTAAAGCTGCTTCGAAAGCTGGGTCTTCTAAGTTCCAGTGGGACATTATGAAAACCCTTGGTCTGGGTGATGAAGAGATAGTCAAATTTTCTGAAGCAGAACATTGGCTTGATTATTTCCCACCACTGGCTATTCAGGACCTGAAGAGAATGGGTTTGAAGATAGACTGGCGTCGCTCCTTCATCACCACTGACGTTAATCCATACTATGATTCATTTGTCAGGTGGCAGTATTTAACATTAAGAGAAAGAAACAAAATTAAGTTTGGGAAGCGGTATACCATTTATTCTCCAAAAGATGGGCAGCCTTGCATGGATCATGACAGACAAACTGGAGAGGGTGTTGGACCTCAGGAATATACTTTAATCAAGCTGAAAGTGCTTGAGCCATACCCATCCAAAGTAAGTGACCTGAAAGGGAAAAATATTTTTTTGGTAGCTGCTACTCTCAGACCTGAGACCATGTTTGGACAGACAAACTGTTGGGTTCGCCCTGATATGAAGTACATTGGGTTTGAGACAGCGAATGGTGATATATTCATCTGCACCCAACGAGCTGCCCGGAACATGTCATACCAGGGCTTTACCAAGGACAATGGTGTTGTGCCTGTGGTTAAGGAGTTAATGGGGGAGGAAATTCTTGGTGCCTCACTCTCTGCACCTTTAACATCTTATAAGGTGATCTATGTCCTCCCAATGCTCACCATTAAGGAGGACAAAGGCACTGGTGTGGTCACAAGTGTTCCTTCTGACTCTCCTGATGATTTTGCTGCCCTCAGAGACTTGAAGAAAAAGCAAGCCTTACGAGCAAAGTATGGAATTAGAGATGACATGGTCTTGCCATTTGAGCCGGTACCAGTCATTGACATCCCAGGTTTTGGAAATCTTTCTGCTGTAACACTTTGTGATGAGTTGAAAGTTCAGAGCCAAAATGACCGAGACAAACTTGCTGAAGCAAAGGAGAAATTATATCTAAAAGGGTTTTATGATGGTGTAATGTTGGTGGATGGATTTAAAGGACAGAAGGTCCAAGATGTAAAGAGGACTATTCAGAAAAAGATGATTGATGCTGGAGATGCATTTATATACATGGAACCAGAGAAACAAGTTATGTCCAGGTCATCAGATGAATGTGTCGTGACCTGTGTGACCAGTGGTATTTGGATTACGGAGAAGAGAAGTGGAAAAAACAGACATTCCAGTGTTTGAAGAGCCTGGAAACATTCTGTGAAGAGACTAGGAGGAATTTTGAAGCCTCCTTAAATTGGCTACAAGAGCATGCTTGCTCAAGAACTTATGGTTTAGGTACTCGTCTGCCTTGGGATGAGCAGTGGCTGATTGAATCACTCTCTGATTCCACTATTTACATGGCATTTTACACAGTGGCACATCTGTTACAGGGGGTTCATTTGCGTGGACAGGCAGAATCTCCATTGGGCATCAGACCACAACAGATGACCAAAGAAGTTTGGGATTATGTTTTCTTCAAGGAGGCTCCATTCCCTAAGACTCAGATCTCAAAGGAAAAATTAGATCAGTTAAAAGCAGGAGTTTGAATTCTGGTATCCTGTGGATCTTCGAGTCTCTGGCAAGGATCTTGTTCCAAATCATCTTTCATATTACCTTTATAACCATGTGGCAATGTGGCCAGAACAAAGTGGCAAATGGCCTATAGCTGTGAGAGCAAATGGACATCTTTTACTCAACTCGGAGAAGATGTCGAAATCCACAGGCAATTTCCTCACTCTGACCCAAGCTATTGACAAATTTTCAGCTGACGGAATGCGCTTGACTCTGGCTGATGCTGGTGACACTGTTGAAGATGCTAACTTTGTGGAATCCATGGCAGATGCAGGTATTCTCCGTCTGTATACCTGGGTGGATTGGGTAAAAGAAATGCTTGCCAACTGGGACAGCCTCAGAAGTGGTCCTGCCAACACCTTCAATGATAGAGTTTTTGCCAGTGAAATGAATGCAGGAATTATAAAAACAGATCAGAACTTTGAAAAGATGATGTTTAAAGAAGCTTCGAAAACAGGGTTTTTTGAGTTTCAGGCCACCAAAGGTAAGTACCGTGAATTGGCCATCGAAGGGATGCACAGAGACCTTGTGTTCCGGTTTATGGAAGTTCAGACTCTTCTCTTAGTTCCATTCTGTCCACATGTCTGTGAGCTCATCTGGACACTCCTGGGAAAGCCTGGCTCCATTATGAATGCTTCATGGCCTGTCGCGGGTCTTGTGGATGAAGCCTTGATCCGTTCCTCACAGTATCTCATGGAAGTAGCACATGACCTTAGACTGTGACTGAAGAATTATATGACGCCAGTGAAAGGGAAGAAGACTGACAGGCAGCCACCCCAGAAGCCCTCGCATTGCACCATCTACGTGGCCAAGAACTACCCATCTTGGCAGCATACCACCCTGTCAGTTCTCCGGAATCACTTTGAGAACAACAATGGAAAATTACCTGATAACAAAGTCATTGCTAGTGAACTAGGCAGTTTGCCAGAATTGAAGAAATACATGAAGAAAGTAATGCCATTTGTTGCCATGATTAAGGAAAATCTGGAGAAGGTGGGACCTCGTGTTCTGGATTTGCAGTTAGAATTTGATGAGCAGGCAGTGCTTATGGAGAATATAGTCTACCTGACCAATTCCCTTGAGCTAGAACACATAGAAGTCAAGTTTGCTTCTGAAGCAGAAGATAAAATCAGGGAAGACTGCTGTCCTGGGAAACCACTTAATGTTTTTAGAACAGAACCTGGTGTGTCAGTTTCCTTAGTGAATCCCCAGCCATCTAATGGCCACTTCTCAACCAAAATTGAAATCAGGCAAGGAGGTAACCGCGATGCTATAATCAGACGTTTAATGAAAATGGACCGAGGATTCAAAGATCTTTCCAAAGTGAAACTGATGAGATTTGATGATCCGCTATTGGGCCCTCGGCGAGTTCCTGTCTTGGGAAAGGAGCACATGGAGAAGACGCCCATTTCTGAGCATGCTGTTTTCCATGTGGACCTGATGAGCAAGAAAATTCACCTAAACGAGAATGGGCTAAGGGTAGATATTGGTGATATGATTATCTATCTGGTTCATTAAACTCATTTACATTGGAGATGTATCCTGGTATTTTGGGATCCTGCCTAGTACTTTGTGCCTACAGAATGGCGATGAGAACCTTCGGCTGGATTTCATTTGTAACCATTTTGCATGTAATCAATTATACCAAACCATCTTGGATTCCTGGACCTAATAAATTGTTTTTCTTTCTTGAGGTCTCTAAATGAAAAAAATAAAATAAAATAAAAAAATAAAAAAAATAAAAAATAATAAAAAATACATAGAAACCAATGACAATGAAAACACAACATACCAAAATTACTGGGATGCAGCAAAAGCAGTAATAAAAGGGAAATTTATATCTCTACACGCCTATCTCAAGAAACAAGAAAAATCACAAGTAAATTACCTAATATCACATTTTAAAGAACTCGAAAAACAACAACAACAACAAAACCAAAGGCAGCGGAAGAAAGGAAAGAATAAAAACTAAAGCAAAACTAAAATAGAGAATAGAAAAACAATAGAAAAAATTAATACTACAAAGACTTGGTACTTTGAAAAAGTTTATAAAATTGACAAACCCCTGGCTAGGCTCACCAAGGGGAAAAGAGAAAACACACAAATAATACAAATTAAAAATGAAAGAGGGGAAATTAAAACTGATACCACAGAAATACAAAAAATCATACAAGAATACTATGGAGGCCTACATACCACCAAGTTTTGCAATCTAGAATAAATGGACAAGTTTTTAGAAATACATAGTCTACCTAGACTGAATCAAGAAGAACTGGATAATTTAAACAGACCAATCAACAGTAAGAAAATTGAAACAATCATCCAAATCCTCTTCCAAAACAAGAGTCCAGGACCAGATGCTCTCACTAACGAGTTTTACCAGGTACTCAAAGAGGAACTAACACCTATCCTCCTCAAATTTTCCAAAAAATTGAAGAAGAGGCAATATTTCCCCACTCATTCTATAAGGTCAACATTACCCTAATACCAAAGCCTGACAAGGACATCACAAAAAAAGAAAACTATAGACCAATATCTCTGATGAACACTGATGCAAAAATCCTAAACAAAATACTAGCAAATAGAATACAACAATGCGTTAAAAAGATTATACATCACGATCAAGTGGTATTCATCCCAGGGGGACAAGGATGGTGCAACATATGCAAATCGATCAATGTGATACACCACATAAACAAGATGAAAGATAAAAACCATATGACTATATTAATTGATGCAAGAAAAGCATTTGATAAAATACAACATACATTTGTGATCAAAACATTTAATAAAATGGGTATAGAAGGAAAGTACCTAAACATAATAAAGGCCATATATGACAAAGCTTTAGCAAATGTTATACTGAATGGGAAAAAACTGAAAACTTTTCTTCTAAAATCAGGAACAAGACACAGATGTCTCCTTTCACAACTGCTATTCAACATAATGCTAGAAGTTCTAGCCAGAGCCATTAGGCAGGAGCAAGAAATAAAAGGTATCTAAATTGGGAGTGAAGAAGTTAAATTGTCACTTTTTGCAGATGACATGATCCTCTATATAAAAAACCCTAAAGACTCCACCAGAAAACTATTAGAAATAATAAATGAATACAAAAAGTTGCAGGATTAAAATCTATGTACAAAAATCCATATCATTTTTATATACAATGAAACTTCAGAAAAAGAAATGAGAAAAATGATATCTTTTTAAATCAAAACAATGAGTAAAATACTTAGGAATAAACAAAGAATGTGAAGGATTTATTCTCAGAAAACTATAAGACACTATTAAAAGAAATTGAAGAAGATACAAAGAAATGGAAAGATATTTCATATTTTGTTGATTGGAAGAATCAACATAATTGAAATGGCCATAGTACCCAAAGCAATATACACATTTAATGCAATTTGTATCAAAATCCCACAGACATTCTTTCAAGAAATTAATAATAATAATAAAAAAAGTCATTAACTTCAAATGGAACCACAAAAGACCCCAAATCGCCAAAGCAATCCTCCAAAAAAAGAGTAAGGCTGGAAGCATCATGCTTCCCCACTTCAGTCTATACTAAAGCTGACTCGAGGCAATGAGCACATAATGCAATGCATAGACAATGTAAAGTAGAATTGTACACCTGGAAACTATGTAATTGTTACCAACCAATGTCATCCCAATAAATTTAACAATTAAAAATGAGAGAGAGGGGACACCAGGATGGCTCAGTGGGTTGAGCGCTTGCTTTGCAGTGCTGGGTACCAAGGATTGAATCCCAGCCCCGACCCATGCAGACCCAAGTGTTGAACTGGGGTGTGCTTCCTATGTGGGAGGCCTCCAGCCAGGTTCCTGCCCTGAGAGGCCCCACCCACCTGTGTGAAATGAAACCATGTTGAAAACTGATGATGTACAACTATGGAGACTGCTCTGGGCCCTCCCCCTTCTCTCTGTCTCTCTCTGTCTCTGTATCTCTCTGTCTGTCAAAAAACAGTAAAATAAATCTTACCAAAAAAACACTCAAAAATTATTTTAAAAAAGAGAGAGAAGTGAAAAGAGCACACAGAATATGAGACAATGTTCACAAATTATATATTTGATAAGACACTCATGTCTAGAATCTATAATAAAAAGATACTCTAATTTAACATGGGCAAACAAACTGAATAGACACTTTTCCAAAGAAGAGTGGTCAGTAAGAACATGAAAAGGGGGCTCATCTTGCAGTCCCAGGGTCTGAGGATTGTATCCTGTCCCTGGCCTGTGTGGACCCATATGCTGAACTAAGCTGTGCCCCCAGTTTGGTTCTAGTTGGGGCAAGCTCCCCATGTGGGAACCCCCCCAGCGTGGAGGGGGTGACTCCCATGATGAAGGCCCCAGGCCCAGTTCCTATCCTGCACAGCCTCTCACCCACCTGTAGAGTGAAACTATATAAAAAAACTAATGATGTACAACTAAGGAGACTGCTCTGGGCCCTTTCTCTCTCTCTCTCTCTCTCTCTCTCTCTCTCTCTGTCAAAAACAATAAAATTAAAAAAAAGAACATGAAAAGATGCTCAATGGCATGATCTATTAAAGTGATGTAACTCGAAATCACAATGAGATGGCACTTCTTGCCTACTAGGATGTCCATAATGATAACAATGGAAAATGACAATTTTTGATGAAGTAGAGAAATTGGAACCATTGTATGCCTCTGGTGGGAATGTTAAATGGTACAATCACTTTGGGAACTCTCTGATAATTCCTCAAAAGGAAAGCAATTTTACTGGGCCTATCGTTAACTTTTTACTATTTGACCCAGGAATTTCACTCTTGTGTGTGTGTGAGTATCCATGAGAAATAAAAACATGTCCACAAAAATGTGCGTACTGATGTTCATAACAGCACTATTCAGAATAATTCAAAGTTAGAAACAACTAAAGTTTCTATTAACTGATGAATTTATAAGTAAAATATGATATATCCTTTCAATGGAATATTATTCTGTTATAGAGAGGATTGAAGTACTGATACATGCTACCCATGGATAAACCTTGAAACACACTACTGTAGATGAAAGAAGTCAGCCACAAAAGACCATACATATGATTCCATTTATATGAAATAGCCATCCTAGAGAAATATATAGCAATAGGAAATATATTAGTGGTTGCTTGGGGTTAGGAGGCATGAGAGCACATGGCAGTAATGGCTAAAGAGTATGAAGTGTTTTGTTTCGTTTTTAAAGTGATGAAACATTCTAAAATGGATTGTGGTGTTGATTGAACAACTGTCTAGATATACAAAGAAACATTGAATTGTATACTTTAAATAGATGAATTGTATGGAATATAAATTAGTAATACAGTTTTACAGATGTTAAATGGTTAAGAAATATACAAACACTACAATAAATATGGCATTTTGTCCTGAACAAAACCTCAAGGTTGCTTGTGGAAATGGTTGTTGGAAGCGTTGCAATTTATGAGTCATTGTGAAGTGTGGAAGGGAGGTTATCTAAATTTGAATAGGATGGAAAGTTGTTATCCGGTATACCAAATGTGGAAGGGTATGGCTCATAACACACACATGGTGAGATGAGGTAGTTGGGATGTGTTGGAGGTGTGTGCATTTGTGCTTTCTGTGCACTTCTACATCACTAATCAGCTGGAAGTGGGCACAATTTTCTGCATTCACTTGTGTTTTTTGCAGATGAAATCATCATGAGCAAATGCAAATGTGTTATGCTCAAATTGTTATCTAATATATTCATTGTGTTGGATAAAATTTAAATATTCAAAACAGTCATTACAGAACAACTGACTATATTCATAGGTCTTTCCTTATACTTAAAATGTCTCTCGTAAACAGCATATATTTGACTTAAAAAACAAAACAAAACAAAACTGGCACTCCTTGACTTTAGTCCATTTACATTTAATGTAGTCACTAAGATACATTGATTTACATCTACCAGATTGCTATTTCTATTTGTCCCATCTTTTTGTTGTTAATTTAGTTCTTCTTTCTTACTTTTCATGGATCAATCAAGTATTTTTTTTATATCTTTTTATATTTATAGAGAGTAATTATTTTATCTTCAGTGCATATTTATTTCTATTTTACTTTTGACAGATAGAGAGAGAGACAGAGACAGAGACAGCTAGAGAACCGAACTGTGGGAACTCCCCAGTTCAGCA
>PVKE010033849.1:0-17701 GCA_004027555.1 Craseonycteris thonglongyai | reverse complement strand
CCTGATTCTGGGAGCTGGGCACATAATGCGATGCGTGGGTGATGTGATGTGGAGTTGTCCATTGGGAAACTGTCTGATTGTTACCAACCAATGTCACCCCATTAAATTTAACAATAAAATATAATAATATTAAAAAAAAAAAAACAACAAAAAAAACAAACTATTGCTGAGTCAAGAGGCTGTTCCATGGAACCGCTGAAAGTGACACTCCACCTCCCAGGAGGCACCTCGCCGCGCCAAGTGGCATGCTGGGATATGGAGTACCAGCCCTGCAGGAAGCAGGAAACGGGACTCCAACTCCCAGAAGCCTCCGCTGTCTGGGCTGCGGGGCCCTCAGATGGAGCCCGAAATGGGGGTGGGGTTCAGGTACCCGCGTCTTTAACAGGTGCGAGTTAGGGCCGCTCTCGGCAGTCCAGGGCCTTAACCTAGAACCTTGAAACATCCGTTGGCTGTAGTTTCTGCAGCTCCACAGCACTTTTCTGAGAGATCCAGAGTCATAAAGCAGTAAATTTTCAAGTGGCAAACTTTAGATTTCGGCTCCAGGAAGTACACTTGGGCGGGGAGTTTTAAGCTTTTTTTCCCAGGTAAGTACTGTGAGCGGCTGGCCCAAGGTCCTACGGCAGAAGCAGAATTTGAGCCTAAAGAGGCAGCTGCAAGTCCAGCTGCACTTCCACTAGCTAACCTGTCTCCCCCTGCGCGCCCCCATCCTGCACGGACACACCTGCAAAGTCCTCGCTTTATTTTCGCATAAAAACATTAAGCCATTCGCTAGGTGTAAGGAGGTCCGACCCAGTACTGATGAGTTCTGCCAACATACTTTGTGTGTGTGTTTAAAACATGAAGTGTACACGTCTCCGAGATTCAGCCCCCCTGGCGCCTGGTCGTTTCAGTCCCGGGCACGTGTCCCACCCCGCCCGCCTTCGCGGCGCCCAGAGCTGGGTGTTGCCCCCGACCTGCGGGGACAGATTCCTGCCAGCTGCCTACGGGGTTGGCAGCCCATCCAAAAGCGGCCAGTGCCCATTACACCACCAGGGCCGCAAGCTGAGGCGTCCTTGGAACCGCGGGCCTGGGCCCGTGCCTCAGTTTACGCATTTGCAAAATGAAGCGGGGATCGGGCAGGTTAGCATTTGGGCCGGTGCTCTGGAACTGGTTCTGAAAAAGGTGAGGGTCCTCCTGGCAGACCCCCGCCTCCTCACGAGCAGCGTAGGGCCACTCCTCGTTCCACTGGGCAGACGGGAATGACCAGACGCGTGGAACCCAGACCCGCACCCCGAAAGACTATTCGATGTGTACTTGATCCCGCCCCTACCTTCCAAGATCTTGGCAGCTGGGAAGTGAAAGGCAGAGAGAGGGAGCGTGGGGCAGGAGCAGCGTCTGGGCGTGTGCCCACGGGGGTAGTTGCCCGAGTGACCCTGGAACAGAGGGCAAAAAGTGTCGTGGTGGAAAGGTGCGGAGAAAGGACTACAATTCCCAGAAGGGCCCGCGGCGGGGGCGGGACCCAAGATGGCCGCTTGTCTGGGGACAGGCTCAGGGACCAATACACGCAGAGTACCGGCTTACACCAGGCCAATCAGAAGCCATAATGACAGTAACCTTGTTCAGGGGCGGGAAACACTGTCCCTCTCTGCAGAGAAACTGAGGAGGATCCTCCTGGAAGGGAAATTTTGTGATAAATCCCACAAAATGTTTTTTTTTCCAAATTGAAAAAGTAACATAATTCTTTAGGGTATGCCGCATTTTTGCTTCCTTCTTTCCTCCCAAACCAAACCTTTCTTTACGTTTCTCTCCTAACATAGCCCGGCATCCCACCCTTGATTCAGTTTACAACTACACTGGGCCTTCCCTTGTATTCTGATTAAAATTGTATTACATCACAAACTCTCTGCCCTTTCTCCTCTTTTTGTGCTTTTTTTTTTCTCCTTAGCACTATCATTACCAAGCATTGTCTGTAAGTTATTTATCATTTTTTATCTTCTTGCCCACTTGAATGAAAGATCTATGCAGATGGGTGTTTTTGTTCTGGTCAATGCAGTAATTCTAGAACCTAGAAGTATAGATATATATTATAGATAGTATACTATAACTATATACAGATACTACATGAGGGCTGTCCAGAAAAGGAAAAAAAAAAATCCATCCATTGTCAATATACCATGGCTGGATACTTTCCAGACAGCCCTCATACCTTATATATAGTATATATAGTGGACACTCAGTAAATATATTTTGAACAATTCAATGACTTATATTCTCTACTCTCTCTTCAGTACAGATCAATTAAATCCAGCTTTGATCACCATGAGGCCCTTGTGATTGTTCCCTTTTAAAATTCAAAACCATTCTCTTGGTATATTCTGTGCCAGATGCCATGCAGGTGCTGGAAAAATCATTGAATCAGACCCACTTTCAAACCTCATGATGACCCAGGTCTAGTGGCGTATGAGAGTTCAACTTAATTTTGTAATAAATGCAGTTGAAAACTGCAGAGCAACTAAATAGTTTTCACAGAATCATACAGCTCACAAGCATAGATTAGAATCCTGGTCTTCAGACTCTTGCTTCTGCACTATGTTGCTTCTTATACTGACCTCTCTTCAAGTTTACCTCCTTCCCTTTTCTTCCCCCTCCCTCCCAATTCTAGTACCAAACAAGAAGAGGTATTTGCCAGTCATGTTTTATGTTGAAAAGGGAGAAACAATGAGAAATTACACTTGGACAGACACTGAGATTGTCCCTACTTCCCTTAGTACCATTTTTTTTTTTCTCTCACTTTTGTCTTTGGTTTGCTTCATGACATGAAAGTGGTTACACCAAGTCTTAGATCTCTCATCCTTTCCAATTATGAACCCCATGGAGAGCAGAAAGCTGGCCTACAAAATGTCCTGGTGTGAAATGCTAATGACCTAGGAAGCCTGACTCAGAGAACGTGACAGTGGATTATGGTCAGTTTACAGACCTCCACACAGACACCATGCCCACTTAAATTTTCACTGAATTGCAAACAACTACGTAAAATTAAAAATAATTACAGATAAAACAGCAGGAATGTGATCAGTATGTGTACAGGCTAATTTTATGCATGCGGACCAAAACCCTTGTTCAGACTTCCTACCCTAATCTTCTATAAATTTCAGGTTGCTTCTTGTAATACAACAGTTCCTTCTAACTTTTATGAATGAAGACACTACTTTTCTCAGGCTGATCTGCATGAGAGATTTCTACACCTGAGTCAGCAGTCAGAATACATGCACACGAAATCACTGAACCACATGAAACTGGAAAGTTCAGCAACTAGATTCTCCTCCTGAGAAAGTATCAGCCTGTAATCATTTCACCTTCTACTTAGCAATCAAAAGGCAAATGTCATGAACATACGCAGAATCTTAGCAGTGGCATGTAATGATTATTCAACCACTGCCTGTCACCCTAGTATGACCATAGAGGTGTTACTTCAGTTGGATGACACTGTGTGCTGGGATGAAGTTCGGCTGTGACCTTCAGCAATATGTGCATTCCTAAAGAGCATCAAGACGTGCACTTGCCTTGGATTCAGGACACCCAAGTGCCAAGACTCCAGAAAGGGGGGAAAACGATTAATATCTAATCTGCAATTTGATTGATAATAACCTAGAGATGGTATCTTAGTTTGAGTTCTAGAAGTATGTATATCTTGAGACAGATATTCGAGTGCAAGTAGTTTATTTGGGAGGCAATGGCAGGAAACACCAACTGTAGAACAGGAAAGCGAAATAGGGAAAGGAAGACAGACAAAGAAGGTTCACCATCAAGTGTGTTACTTCAGGGAGTGATTGCAGCTTAATCCTCTTGGGGAACTTAAGAAATATGGAACACGTGCCTTAGACTAAGCTATCCCACCAAAGGGACAAAAGAACTAAGTGGTTTAGCACCAAGTCCCATCAATGAATGATTAGGGGCTGCTTTCAGGGACTGGTAAGCCCCTGGCTCTTTGGGCATGTTCTATAAAAAGACAGCTTTCCCAGTGGCTAGAGATGCTGGTTCAGCCATTGGAAATCAGGCTAGTGAGCACTGAAATGGAAAGGGAACACAGGGTACTGGCTGGACACCAATTGGATCTGCTACAGGCTTTGGTTTACCACAAGCTCATATCACTAAGATTAGGAGAATAAGAATAATTCAAAAGTTGGGGGTGCCAGTATGGCTCAGCAGGTTGAGCACTTGTGTGTTGCAGCCCTGGAGTCTAAACATCAAATTGGGGCCCTGGCCCGTGCGGACCCCTATGCTGATCTGGGGTGTGCTCCCAGTTTGGTTCTCAGGGTGAGCTTCCCATGTGGGAGGTTCCAGCTCACGGGGCCGTGCCTGCCACGCAGGAGATCCCCAGCCTGATTTCTGCCCTGCGCGGCCCCGCACCCACCTGTGGAACAAAACTATATCAAAAACAAACGTGCAACTATGGAGACTGCTCTGGGCTCTCCCCCTTCTCTCTGTCTCTATCTCTGTGTTGAAAACAAAAAATACATCTTTTTATTTTACAAAAAGCATACTTTGGGAAGCTGGGATGGCTCAGTGGATTAAGCGCTCACTTTTCAGCCCCAGGGACCGGGGATCAAATCCCGGCCCCGGCTCGTGAGGACCCATATGCTGAACTGGGGAGTGCCCCCAGTTCCGTTCTCACCGGGGTGAAGACCCCGGCCCAGTTCCTGCCCTGTGCAGCCCCGCCCACCTGTGGAATGAAACTATGTGGAAAAACCAATGATGTGCAACTATGGAGACTGTTCTGGGCCCTCCCCCTTCTCTCTGTCTCTGTCTCTGTCTCTGTATCTCGGTCAAAAACAATAAAAAAAATAAATCTTAAAAAAAAAAAGCATAATTCAAAAATTAAACACACAAAAAAGTAAGCAGCCTACCATTTTATATACCTCATTAGGTGGACAACTAAGATAGGCAGTATTTTCTAAATTCTCATTAAGACACACACACGCAAAACACAAACTACAACAAAAGCCTCTTTTACACAAGGAAATATGAACACTTTGGGAACTTAAAGAGAGGTTCCAGTGGGAGAGGGGTTTGGTAGACAAAGAAGCAAGAAGGTCAGGAAAAGGAGAAAAGAGGATTAAAAATAAAATTAAAAAATATATATACACATTCCTGGGGATACTACGTTACGCATTTCATGGGGATGAGGAAACACAAGGGCAGGGCGTGGGAAATTGGGGCAACGAACATTAAGGACACAGACAGTGCCCTTTACACCTAGAAGACAGTTTTGTGAAAGACCTCTGGATTGTGCCATGATAGCACTTCTGCCTAGAAACTACAGTCACAATTTATTTGTCTTTCTGTTTAGCATCTTTCTCCTCCAAGTAAAACGTAAGTTCCATGAAGGCAAGAACTTTGATTTTGTCTTATTCAGTAGTAGGCACTTGATAAATAAATATGTGGTCAACGAGTAACTATGTTATGACCACCAAAAGTAAACGGGATAAGTGCTAGGAGGGCTTGATATTTGTACCACTCGTTACATTCAGTTAAGCCATAAAGTAAAGAGACAAAAGTAACCGGGCAATAACCTCCCGTTATCACAGAGCTTGGGACCATGCTGATGTGTGGACGGCCTGGTCGTCACATACCCTTCTGCTTTAGTCACACATTCGTAACAGGACCTACTTTACCATGGAAGCAGAATTTCAAAACTAGAAAGGCCTTAGAGGTCTGGGAGTCCAATTCTGCATATCTAAGCTGCATATCATCTAATATGAAATACTGTATGAGAAAAAAGATGCATTGTTTTGCAATACATAGTATTAAAAGTTTGGGAAACGGGGCTGTACCCAAAACTCCAGTCTCCTTCACAAATTCCTTGACCTATAATCATTGAGTTTTGGGGCTGCTACTGGAAAATTCTGGTTGCTAATAAGCACCATCTCACAACATGCTAAACATTTTCTAAATTTTTGTCCCATTTTTTTTAATTCACTCATCTTATTTACCCCTCAGTTGTTCTGTGTTAAATGTTGTCCTTGGGTGGATTTATTCTTCAGATATTTAGAGAACAATCTATTCCCTTTAGTTTGTGAACATATGCACACTGTCTCCTTTTAACTATGCCTCATAAATAATCACACTTTAAGCCTTCTTCCTGCCATCTTTTGCAATCATCTTCCAGTTACCTAGAACATCAGGTGCATAAAACCAAGCTCAGGGTCCAAGCTGTGATCTCACTAGGGTGGCTCAGAGGTAAGCTATGATTTTCCATCACTCTCTTTCAAGAAGTTGTGCCTCTAAACACATTGCCCTGGTTTCACTGAAGCTTTACAAACATACCATCATTCTAGAGGAAAAACCCATCAAAAGCAATTCCTACTTTTAAAAAAAGTATATTTCTATAGTAGAGGGCTGACTGCGGAATGGGCTGCATCTCCAGTTCTGCTCATGCATGTGAGGTCCTGATACTGTACTGTCGTGTTGACTATACACAGGTTAAAAAAAAAGGCAAACAAATCAAAGCGATGCCATCAAAGTCAATGCCAGAATGAGTCAATTCTGCTACCTGCAGTGAAGGGCAATGGAGTTCTAGGCAGGGCAACAGCACATGGCATGTGCCAGAGCTCAGACAAAATAGATTCATCAGTCTAACCAGGGGTCTCCAAACTTTTCAGCCTGCGGGCCGCATTAACTATCAAACAGCAGTTTGGGGGCCGACTACACACTCGAGGTCCAAATAAAAAAAAAATCAAAACATAGATGTTGTTTTTAATTATTTATTTAATATTATTTTATTCAGATAAAAAGGTCTCCATGGGCCGGATGAGAGGGCCCGCGGGCCGTAGTTTAGAGACCCCTGGTCTACACCCTAGAGTAAAGTAGCGTGGTGATAAAAGAGGCTAGAAGTGCCCCAAGGACCAGCTCACAAGGGCTTCATCAGCATGGGTCTTGGTTTGGCATAAGAGCAATGCAGAGCCTTGTAACTATCAAATGAATTGCTTGACTTTGAGGCAAAAGGAAAAATGCATTCAAGGATTATTTATTAACCACTGCATGTCACGCATTATTTCAGGTGCTAGGGATGCAATAGTAAAGAAGTCATAAAAAATTCCTACCCTCATGCAACTTCTAGTAGAGAAGACAGACCATACACTGCTATATAAATATATGATGTATCATAGGTATTGATAAATGGTACAAAAAAAATAAAAGCAGAGTGAGGGGTTAGAAAATGATGGATAGTCTTCCTTTGGATAGAGTGGTCAGGAGGCCTCTTTGAAGGGGTGTCATTAGAACAAAGATCCCAATGAAGTGAGAAAATATCCATGAGAAAATCTGTGGAAGAATGTTCCAGACTGAGGGACATGATACATACAAAGGCCTAAAGACAGGAACAAGCTTGGCATGATGGAAGAAGAGCAAGAGGAAAAGTCAAAGCAGATGCACTCAAAGGTAACCAGAGGCCAGATCATGTAGGGCTACAGTAAGGTCGGAAGGGGAAATGTTTCATAAATGTACTTGCCCAATGGTATAGTGTGGTCTATTCCTGTAAACATAAAAGGAGTGTGTTACACACAGTAAGTATCAAGGCATAAACTGCTCATCCAAAACTTTTGGGATAGTTGTGTTTCAGAAATGAACAATATTTGGTTTTTAGAAAGGTCATATATGCCTATACCATCTAGTGCATAACACTCCGAGAGAAGTCTTGGGACAGCACTCTGCAATCAAACATTCATATTTCTCTAACAAAACATATATGGGACAAACAAACACTACACACAGCCCCATGGCAGGTCAGCCTTTGATTTTCAGAACTTTTTGGATTTCAGAATTGCAGCAGGAGAAGGTGGGCTGTCTTTGCACTTGTGTAGAAGACTTCCGGGATCATCCCGAGTGACTGTGAACAATGGTTGGAGGAATGAGATGGGAGGGGTGGCAGGAGTATCTTTTATTCTACTTTATACTGTGCTGAGTTTCTGGACATTTTTTTTTAATCATGTATTAGGTACATCATTGAAATAAAACTAACGTAATTTTAAATTTAAAATATAAAATGTGGATGCTAATGTTTTTATTCAGGTAGTCTTTGCTTATTCAACAGATGGTATTAAGGGAAAATATTTTAAACAAAACAAAGGCAAATGTTTTCAATATGCATTACAAAATTGCTTCTAAATTTAAGTGTTTTAGTCATGACATTCAGCTTTTAGTGTGTCCTCTCTTTGCTTTTCAGGTTTTCATCTTTTAAATATATGTGTGGACTAGAGAGAGTCATATAGAAAATCAAGATAATTTTGTAAGCAGAAATATTCATTTCTAAAATTCAACATAAAATGTATTTTTTTAACTAGTGGGAAATTATATTTTCTAAAGTTCTAAGAAATTTCTTCTATTTTCTCATAGAACATGGGCCACTCTCTGGACTTGTGGTTGTTTCTGTTTTGTTTTGGTTTTAAAGCAAATCTGTGGGAATTTTGTCTGTTTTCATAGCAGAGTGTCATGCTTGTGATAAATACTTATCTGAAAGAAATTTATAATGTGCAAGTCCATAAAATATTTAGACATTTTAAAACTGCAATTTGTAACCTCCCTATTTCCTACCACTATCTCCCAGCAAAATTCGGAGACATGTATTTAAAAGACACGGTGTTTCATGGTGTGGCTGAAAACTATAATTAGCCTTGCCTTGCTGATACATACATGAATCATTCTGAGGTTTATTATTCTGCTGGAATGTTAATGAACCTGAATACTAAATACGTTGAGAGATTTTCTTTTTATCTTGGTTAAAGTACATATTATAAGGGAAAAAATCATTTCAAATAATGAATGAAAAAATACGTTGTATATATAACTAGGTCCTTGAGTTTTTGAATAGTAAATAAGGCTGTATAATTTATTGGATCCTCTTCTCTAGGAAGTATACAGTGACTTTCCACATATTAATTAATAAGCTTTCAGGATCCCTACCAGGTAAATGCTAATAAAACCTAGGAGTCCTAACTTTTCTGACCTTTGCTCCAGTTCCCAGATAGGAAACCAGCTTTGTAGGGTGCTTCTACACCTTTAAAAACAGAATGAAGCTGACATTCAGGGTTCAGGGGTCATCTATGAGTAGCATTCTCTTATGAACCCTAATAAAAGTAATTTGGGGAAAATGATATTTCATCACTGCCTTAATCTAGCAGGGATTTTCTTCATGAGAAAATTAAACCAAACACAAACTGGAAATATGACTTAACTGGGCCTGCTTTGGTAGTTAGGATCACAAAAGCATACTGTAAATGGAAATCAGATTGCTTCAGAATCCAAGAACAAACTCTACTTTTGACCTTTAGAAAGCTCCTGATGTATATGCCCACAAGATAAACAAAATAATTTCTAAGCAAATTCATTGAGTGCACCTGACCTTTGAAACAGAGCAGATGATGTTAATCAGATTTGTACAGCTTTAATCTCGCTCAGCCTGCATCTCTCTCCACGCCGTTTTTAAATATCATGAAGAAGAGTCTCACAATAGGGAATCTTTCAAATGAGAATAGATTTAGAAATAGAACAGAATATATGACCTTGCTTTGAACAAGGAAGTACAACTTGGACACATAAGCAAGTGAGCATTATGACTACACACCAACATACTGTGCCCTAGAGGAAAAGTGACTTTTTAAAAACATTCACCTAAGCACATTGTAGGCAGCTTCTCAATATTACAACAAAATATGGTTTGTGTCCTGACATGGTGACGGTACCTTTGGGGAAACTTGGAATTGAAAATAGCTTGCCTATTATAAAAAAGTGTTTCATCTGACCGTTGCATATCATTTGTGTATTTTAGACTTCAAATGTTTGAGCCATCGCCTTTCTAGAACATCCTGTTAAATAACTGGGCAGATGTCTTCCCTCCTTGGGTAACCAACCCTGATTCCATTCCGCAAGAATCCTTCTCAATCCAAGTGTCCCAGATGAGGCTAACCATAGTTATTCTTGCCCAAAATGTGAGTGTGTATGGGGGGTGAAGGGTAAGGCATTGTCATAAGAAACAAGCTGGACCAGAGCACATCAGGCTACTTGACCACTTGACTTAGGAATGAAGTCAAACAGGGCAAGCAGAACTAAGGCATGCGGAGTAGAACAGGACCCATCTGCTCTTGCATTCCAGAATCCAATTTTGTCTGAAGTCACCCCTTATATTTGCCTGTCCAAAGAACCTGTTCTTATCTACGTTGGTTTGAGTTAGGTTTTTGTTACTTGCAGCCAAAGGAGTCCTTTGAATGATGACTTATTCGTAAAGTTTAACTGACAGATAAACTCTTAAAAAGCTACCCAGAGTTGGACAGTAAAATGAAAGCAACAGTACTCTCCCATCCAGTTATCACTTGGGAATGCTCAAAACCTGGAGCCATACCAGCCTCTGTGCCACCAGCCCCAACACTGAGCTTCCGGCACCTGACGATCTGGAGATATTTCATCCACAAAGACAAGGCAGGATGTGCCTGCTCGGCTCCACATCATGAAGGTCTACTTTGTGGAAAGGGGTGGGAATTATTCTGCAGCGTTAAAAGGCGGGGTCACGAGTGCCTGTCACTAAAGGAAATTCTCTTTACAGCATGAGGGGTAACTTTTCCAACAATGAAAGCCATACTAGCCAACATAATGTGACCATTTCCTCTGCTGAGTGACAGGTTGGCCCAAGGGACATCTAAGATCCCATCCAACTCTAGGATTCCTTGATTCAGTCAAAGGTAAGTCCATTTTAAATAAATGCAAATAGGACTTGGTTTATATCACACATAACATGTTGAACATTGCTGCATTCAACTCTCCTTCTTTAAGAAACTGTCCCTGTAATAGTTTCTTTAAAAACATGTAAATACATGCATAATGATAATGTATTCAAGAGCGCTATACATTTAAAAATTTGCGTGTCTTAAGTGTTTTTGTAGGCATATGAGATGGGACCAAAGAAAAATCAGAATTATCTTCTGGAGGGCGGGCCCCTTGTAGTACAGGCGTCCCCACTAGGTGGGGACAGAATTAAGAAGTACCAACTGGTTGTGACAAAGTTATGGGGATATAGGGTATGGCATGAGAAATATAGTCAATAATAGTGTAATAACTGTGTATGGTCTCAGATAGGTACTACATTTGTTGGGATGATAGTTGGGAGGGGGGTTGGGAGCAGGATGGACAGGTGAAGGGATTGAGAAGTACAAATTCATAGTTATAAAATAGTCATGGGGATATAAAGTAAAGCATAGGGAATGATATGGTAATAACTATGTATAGTGCCAGGTGGGTAAATGACTAATCACGTGGATCACTTCTTAAGTTATATAAATGTCTAATCACTATGCTATACACCGAAAATTAATATAAAATGATAAACTTATCATGTGATCACTTCTGTAGGTATATAAATGTTGAATAACTATGGTGGACCCCTGAAACTAATATAGCACTGTATGTTACCTATATTTTTTAAAAAATAGAATGCACCATTAAAAAAAAAGAAAAAATTTTAGAAAGATAATTGTCTCAAAATTTATTTCACTACCTGAGGTAATTTGTAGCTAGCAATTTTCTGCTAGCTTTCCATTTTACTCTGAACTACTTTGACCTTGATTTAAAGCCTATGGTTGATGAAATTCAAATTTTTATAGGACACTTTACCAATTCCATGATGCAATAATCAATCCAAGAACACTTTCTATCTTTTCACTGCATTTACAACTGCTCTTTATGACTCTATATGCAGATTGGTCCCATTAATACGTAAACATGTTCATACCAAGGAGAAACCAGGCAATGGACAGAATGGTTGCATCCCCCTAAAATTCAGATGCTGAAATCCTAACTTTCGATGTGATGTTATTAGGAAGTGGGGCCTTGGGGAGGTCATTAGGTCATGAAAGTAGAATCCTCATGAATGGGATCACTGCCCTTATAAAAGGAACTGCCATCTGCCACCTCGGAGAATGACTCACCAGAACCTGACTGTGCTGCTCCCCAATCTCAAATTTCCAGCCTCCAGAATGGTGTGAAATAAATTTGTTATTTATAAGCACCCAGTGTATGGTACTTTGTTGTAGTAATCTGAATGGTGACACAGAAGATGTAATAAAGAGGATCAGTCCACTTAAACTTGAGTGTACAAACAATGATGCCTGGTCTCCATTTACTTTGTTAATAATCACCCGCCCTGCCCCCATACACACACACACCAGGTTTTACAAAACCAACTCATACACTTTTCACCCCAGGGCTCAATGAAAAATGGAGGGAATTTGTGAATCTCTGGGGTACACTGTATGCCTAGTGAGAATGAAATCAGAAAAATCTGTGGGGCTCTTCAGCAATCCCTTTCTTAAAAGGTAAGAAATAAAAAATCATTCTAGCCAAATGTAAGCAAAGATCCATATGAAAATTACAACTCTGGATAAAACGACAAAAGCTGAGAGAGAAGAGTCAGGACGGCCAAGGAGTGAATTCCCCTGAGGAAGGACTGGATCTTGCAAGTCTTTCTCTTTTCCTATAGAGTCTAGTCCCATTGGCCATCCCCTCACCCACCCAAAGAAGAATTTTCCCTCCAAAGCACGGCAGCTTTGTGCTTTATTTTATATCATTCTATAATTCACTTTAATCATCCTTCTACAACTTCCATACAATTTGCAACTTTCAAGCATTGAAAGATAGCATTACCATGTAGGCTTCATTTAACTAAATCATAGGCAGCTTTTACCTCCTTTAAAAAGAAATGGCAAGAACATCTTTGACCTTCTCAGCTAACTATGATTAAGATATCATCCCCAATGTTTTCCTATAGAAAATCAATAAATAAACTATGAATTGATACAACAAATTCATTCATACTGCAAAGCAAATAACAGCATGCTTTCCCATCCTTCTGCTGCAGTGAAGCAGGATGCCTGTGCTGTGACTGAGCCTTGCTATGCCTTTGCTTTCTCACCTGTAATAGGGTTAACAGTTCCTACCCTGGGATTGTCATGAGGACCAACTGAGATAATGTGACTCTTTTCCAGCTACATAGGTAGTGTGATTTGCCATATCTCCCAGACGTGACTAGAATTCTTTGGATTTTCTTTCTCAAAAAGAGTTCATAATATTTTATTTGGGCCTCATCACCTAAAACGAGCATTATAAAAGGGTTTTGTTGCATTGCTTTGGGATTTTTGAATTATAAATAGCTAGTGAGTTGCAGCATCTCAAGATGCAATGGCAACACCGTGAGAAGAAGTATGCAGGAATATTGGTATATGTACATATGTGGAAAAAAAATATGTATGTATCCACATTTGCACATATGCAAAGCACCAACAAATAGGCTAAGCAGACATACCATTTTCAATGGGAAAAAAACAATTGTACTATCCTGTTTCAAATCGTACATCTGGTCAGCCTCCCAACAACAAATGTGGAAAAGAAATGCAGAGATATTTATATGGAGGCCAATTACTTACATATTTATGTTTTGTTGTTTTGGTTTGAAGAAGACATAGTTGTTCATATATACAACCACAGCTAAGAAAACAAATCTGAGCATCTATGAACTACCCTTTCCCCTGCCAAAGCAGCTATTGCTGCCAGTTGGTTTCTCTGCCTCTTCTCCTTTACAGTCTGACTTTCCATTTCCCTGAAAGAATGGGCTGAATTCGTGGGAGGTGGCAGAGTGAACAGAATTGCTCAGGCAAGGAAGCCTCTTTGATTTGCCTTCAAATCCAAACCCTGCTACTTCCTAGCATGAAACCATGGCTAACTTCCTTATCTTCTTTAAGCTAGGCGTAGCCTTCAGCAAAATGAGAACCTACCTCCATACAGTTGTAAGGAGGATTAAATGAGATAACATACATAAAGCACAGTTGTGGGGGTATAGCTCAGTGGTAGAGCATTTGACTGCATAAAGCACAGTACCTCACACAGGGTACCTAACAAAACATTGTTGCTCATTCTTGCACTAGACAGGAGGCTTTCACTGGTGCAAGGAATAACCAAAACCCAAATATAACAAAGGTTTAAATAAGACAGAATTTTATTTCCCCTCACTCAGAACTGATATGGCAGCTCTACCACATCAGGGACTTTTATCTTGCGACTTTGCCAGAATGAAGTGGTCACAACCATCTGAGTCCAAGACGGCTGCTATCGTATCTGCACGTCCGCTAAAGGGGAAGTCCAAAGAGGTTGGCTAATTATTGTCCAGTCGTTATTATGGCTGCCTATTTTTGTATAATAAAAAACGTAGTGAGACAAAACAATATTTCATTTTCTTTCACAGTTTCAGTGGAACAGCAGTTCAGCACAGCCAGGGTGGCTTATCTCTGTCAATGTCAGGGGTATGAACAAAAAGGGGATCTAGGGGAAGTCACCCCACAGGGTGATCTGATAACAAATTTCTAACGGGGTAGGTCTTGGTGAGTACTCATGCTCCAGGACTGTAACTTCTTCGTGGAAGGGTGATCTTCTGCTTAAGCCAGCCCTATCCATTGTTTCTGTACCTCTAGGTAAACACACTTTGAAATGCCAGAGAAACCCTCTTTCGGACCCCAATGGAGTCCTAACCACCCTCCAGGGAGCATAATCTTGTTAACTATCCTGTAATCCAATCATGAAGATTCCCCCACCCCCTTGTTTGCTCCCATTTTCTTATAATCTTCCTTACATTCCCTCCTTAATTCCAAAAGTATAAAAAGAAACTGCAAAACTCATTTGCTGGAGTGTTTGAGATCTTGCTTCCTGGCATGCCATCAATTTGGTGCAAATAAACTCTCATAAAAATTTTCTACAGGTTTGGACATTCTTACATTGATAGCAGTGATGAATGCTATGAAGAAATTAAAGCAGAGTAAGCGTATAGAACAGGACAGCATGTCAATATTATTTAATAGTACGATTTATTTAAAAAAACCTTTTTTTTTTCTTTTTTTTCCTGCAGAGTTAACACGCAAACAGTGGTCATATGGACCAGCTATGCAAGAGCTCAGAGACGAGCATTCTAGCAGCTGGAATTGCCCTCGTAAGAACCTGGGGTGAAATAAGCTTGGCTCATTCACAGCCCAGCAGCAAACACATGTGACTGGAGTATAGAAATTATGTAAGAGGGGTCAAGGGCCTACCAACAGAGGAGTCTGCATTTTATTTAAGTTCTTTTTAAAGCAGTGAGAGTGATATATTACATAGAGATATCTATATACTCATATATCCATGGATAGATAATAGATGATTGATATAGATAGATGATAGATAGATAGATAGATAGATAGATAGATAGATAGATAGATAGATAAATGAGAGAAAGAGAGACTGACTCAGGGAGAGATATTTACATAAGAAACATCCAAACCTGTAGTGAAATTTGTAAGACTTATTTGAGCCAAACTGATGACATATGCCAGGGAGCAATATCTCAAATCCTCCAGAGAATGTTTGCAGCTTCCTTTATGCATTTGAAATTAAGGAGGGGACGAAGGGGGAAGCCGGGATGGCTCAGTGGGTTAAGCGCTCACTTTGCAGCCCCTGGGACCGAAGATCAAGTCCCAGCCTGGCCTGTGCAAACCCATGTGCTGAACTGGAGTGTTCTTCCCATGTGAGGTGCTCCCAGATCAGTTTTCACTTCTGGGTTCGACCCCTGGCTCCAGGGGGCATGGCGTGCCTCCCATGCATGAAGCCCCCAGCCCAGTTCCCATCCTGACTGGCCCCTGCCCACCTGTGTGGAATGAAACCATGTTGAAAACTGATGGCGTGTAACTATGGAGACTGCTCTGGACCCTCCCCCTTCTCTCTGTCTCTATCAAAAACAATAAAATAAATATTAAAAAAAAAAAAGGGAGGACCAAGGAAGATTATATGCAGGTGGGAGAAGGCAAGTTGGGAATTGGATTACAGGATAGTTAACAAGACTGTGTGCTCTCTTAACAGTGATTATGCCTTATTTCAAAGGGTATATTAGCCTAAATGCACAGAAAAAATGGATAGGAACTGCATATATACATACATATTTAAAAGCTCATTACAGCCATTGTGTGGTGAAGAAGTGTAAGAGGGTAAAAGTGAAAGTAGAGGCCATTCCAGCAGTCCAGGCAAAAGATAGGACAGTAACCCTGGAAATGGAGAGAAGTAGTCACATTTGGAATCTGTTTGGAAGGTAGAGACAATAGAACCTGCTGATGGATTGGATGTGGGGTGTGAAAGAAAGAGGGTCATAGGAGATGACTGTTCAGTTAGACGCTCTGGTTTGTACAGGAAGTATCGTGCAGTGATTCATGTGCCCTGACAGAGGCTTGGGGCCAAAGTGTGAAGACAGAGACACCCCAGCAGTGACCTTGAGTACTTTCTGTTTCCAGCAACCAAGGGCAGAAGTAACCCTACACTCTGGAGCTTAGCTATCGAGGCAGTGGGGGGAGAATTAAGCTTCTCAAATGAGAGAAGAAAGAAGCAGCGGGTGGACTAGAAGCTGGGAAGGTATTTTTTCAGTAGCAATCGCACAAAGGAATCACGTACACCAGAGCGAAAACACAATGGAGCCCGGTGAAAAGCAGGCCTAGTAATTCTCTCAGAACCATGCCCTTTGCTTCATTTATGCCAGATACCCCCTGGGCTCCTCTAAACACCACTGACCACAAACATGATGTTGACAGGACAGCACTGTCATTCATTTGACCAATTATTTATGATCGTTCAGCTAATTTCCCGCTCTCACAAGTCTTCAGTTTTACTGCAAACACAATTAGGGCACATCAACACAAATGCTTTACTACCACAAAAATAGATCACACCTCTCACTGGATGTCTTTATGCACTAAATGTGTGGCTAACAGACCCACTATCAAAGTCCCAGGCAGGGATCCTCTGCCTACAGATGAAGACAGCTGTAGAAAAAGTCAATAGACCAAGGTGAGTCCACCCAGTAGAGGCTAGAGTCTACATTCTCCCTCTTAGCAACCTTAGTCCACTTGCTTCTTCCCCACCATCTGATTATAACTTCTTAATATATATATATATATTTCATTTCAAAAACCAATTGATGGCAATCTTCTTACTAATTTTGCTTTCTCTTATGTTTTACATCAAATTGGGGGCATAAAAACTTGAAATCAGATCCTTTTTCAAAAGAACCCAATTGAACCTTTTCTCTTTGGAATGTCTATTTTTCTATTTCCAGATGTTCCCCTACTGTGTATTTATCTAATGTGGTTATGGAATGCTGTTTCTTCATGTCAAAAGCTTTTGCATCTTAGTTCCTACACATTTTGCCAGGCTTCCCCACCAACACCAACTGACGAAAACAGAATGATAAGTGCATCTAAGGTGAATACAAAGCACAGGCTAGGTTCCCTTTGTGTTACATTGTATCCATCCACCTCAACTCCAAACCTCTGCACTCACACCTAACCATGAAAAGCAATCTCATGATAATAACTTCAGAACACATTTCAAACAAGAAAAAAAAAAAACCAACAACAAAAACACCTGATTTCTCTCAATCATTAATATCCAGGGCCAAATGGAAAAAAAAAAAATTTTGAGGATAATCCAAATACTTTCAATTAGCATGTTTACTCGATATGTGATTTATATTTCTTTGAGACATTTAAACCACAGACTTCCCTCCCTACTTTAGAGATCCCTCAAACACAATGTTGCAAAACCACCTTGTGTGTGACAGATAATCTCAAGTCTTTCTCCTAGATGTGATGTTTTCTTTTTTTTTTTTTTT
>PVKE010033848.1:0-17702 GCA_004027555.1 Craseonycteris thonglongyai | reverse complement strand
TCTCTCTCTCTCTCTCTCTCTCTCTCTCTCTCTCTCTCTCTCTCTCTCTCTCTCTCTCTCTCTCTCTCTCGTCAAAAAACAATTAAAAATAAATAAATAAATAAATATTTTTAAAGAATAAATAAATAAATAAACTGTTTGTATACCTATCTGTGGGTTTATTTCTGGGTTTTCAATTCTGTTCCATTGGTCCATGTGTCTGTTTTTCTGCCAGTACCAAGCTGTTTTGATTACTGAGGCTTTGTAGTACAGATAAAAGTCAGGTAGGGAGATGCCCCCAAGCATTATCCTTTTATCTCAAGATAGCTTTTGCGATTCCTGGTCTTTTGTGGTTCCATACAAATTTGATGATTTTTTGATCTATTTCTTGAAAGAATGACTGTGGGATTTTGATGGGAATGGCATTGAATCTGTACATTGCTTTGGGGAATATGGCCATTTTAACTATGTTGATTCTTCCAATCCATGAACATGGAATGTCTTTCCATTTCTTTGTGTCCTCTTTAATTTCTTTGAAGAGTGTCTTATAGTTTTCAGTGTATAAGTCTTTCAAGTTTTTTGTTAGATTTATTCCTAGGTATTTCATTTTTCTGTTTGCAATGGCAAGGGGAATGGATCTTCTCATCTCTCTGAAGTTTCATTGTTGGCATACGAAAATGGAGTTGAATTTGGGACATTGATTTTGTATCCTGCAACTTTATTGTATTTGTCTATTATTTGTAATACATTTCTGATAAAGTTTTTAGAGTTTTCTATATAAGGGATCATGTCATCTACAAAGAATGACAGTTTAACTTCTTCTCTCCTGATTCTAATACCTTTTATTTCTTTCTCTTGTCTGATTGCTCTGGCTAGAACTTCCAGAACTATGTTGAACAGTAGTGGTGACAGGGGGCATCAGTGTCTTGTTCCTGATTTTAGGAAAATAGACTTCAGCTTTTCCCCATTAAGTATTACATTTGCTGAGTGTTTGTCATATATGGCCTTTATTATGTTGAGGTACTTTCCTTCAATTCCCATTTTATTCAGTGTTTTTGTCATAAATGGGTGTTGTATCTTGTCGAATGCTTTTTCTGCATCAATTGAGATAATCATGTGGTTTTTATCCTTTGTTTGGTTTATGTGCTGGATTACATTGATTGATTTGTGTATGTTGAACCATCCTTGTGCCCCTGGGATAAATCCCACTTGGTCATGGTGAATAATCTTTTTAATTCATTATTGTATTCTGTTAGCTAAAATTTTATTTAAGATTTTTGCACCAGTGTTCATCAGTGAGATTGGCCTATAGTTTTCCTTTTTGCTATTGTCTTTCCCAGGTTTTGGTATTAGGGAGATATTAGCTTCATAGGAAGAGTTGGGTAGTACTGCCTCCTTTTGAATTTTCTGGAGTAGTTTGAGGAGGATGGGCATTAGTTCTTCCTTGAATGACTGGTAGAACTCATTGGTAAAACCATCTGGTCCATGCCTTTTGCCTTTGAGCAGGTTTTGGATAGTTGTTTCAAGTTCTGTACTGTTGATTGGTCTATTTAGATTATCCAAATCTTCTTGGTTCAGTTTAGGTAAACTATAGGTTTCTGGAAATTTGTCCATTTCCTCTAGATTGTCAAATTTGTTGGCATAGAGTCTTTCATAATAATCTCTTATGATTGTTTGTATTTCTGCAGCATCAGTTGTAATCTCTTCCCTATCGTCCCATATTCTGGAAATATGAGATTTTTCTTTTTGCCCTTTGGTGAGCCTAGCCTGTGGCTTGTCAATCTTTTTTATTTTTTTCAAGAACCAGCTCTTTGTGGCATTAATCTTATCTACTGTTTTTCTGTTCTGAATTTTATATAGTTCTGCTTTAATTTTTAAATATTTTTTTCTGCTAGCTTTGGTGTACCTCTGTTCTTTTTTTCTAGTTCTATAAGATGAGATGTGAAGGTGTTTACTTGTAGTTTTTCTTGTTTTTTGATATAGGCCTGTAATGATATAATTTTCCCTCTTATTACTGCTTTTGCTGTGTCCCAGAAATTTTGGTACATCGTGCTTTCATAGTCATTTGTCTTTAAAAGTTTTTAATCTCTTGTTTTATTTCCTCTTTGATCCAGTCACTTTTTAATAGCATGTTATTCAATCTACACGTATACGTGGTTCTCTCTGCACTTGATCTTTTGCAATTGATCTCTAGTTTCAACGCTTTGTGGTCTGAGTATACACTTGGTATGATTTGGATGTCCTTAAATTTGGTGAGGTTGGATTTCCATCCCAGGATATGGTCTATCCTTGAAAATGTTCCATGTGCACTAGAGTAAAATGTATAGCCCTTAGTTGTAGGATGTAATGACCTAAAAATGTCAATGATGTCCATTTCCTATAATGTGTCATTTAAAGCTGCAATTTCCTTATTCATTTTCTGCTTGGATGATCTGTCCAATGTTGTCAGGGGGGTGTTTAGATCCCCTACTATAATTGTATTTTTGTCAAATTCTCCTATTAGATCTGTTAGTAGTTTCTTTGTAAATTTTGGTGCTTCCTAATTGGGGGCATATATATTGATGAGTATCATTTTTTCTTGATGTATTGTCTCTTTTATCAAAATGAAATGTCCATCTTTATGTCGTATTATTATTTTTATCCTGATGTCTATTTCATCAGAAATCAGTATGGCCACTCCAGCTTTTCTCTGACTGTCATTTGCCTGGAATATTGTTTTCCATCCTTTTACCCTGAGTTTATGTTTGTCTCTGTGTCTGAGGTGTGTCTCTTGTAGGTAGCATATGGTTGGATTTTGTTTTTTAATCCAGTCTGCTACCCTATGCCTCTTTATTGGTGAATTCAGTCTATTTACATTCAGGATAATGGTTGATATATGAGGATATCTTGTATCCATTTCTTTTTTTTTAATTTTTTTGTTGTCCCAACTTTTCTCCATTTATTTTGATTTCAGATTCAGGCTGAATAGCCTCCTTCAGTATTTCTTGGAGTGCCAGTTTTGAGCTGGAGAATCCCCTCAGCTTCTGTATATCTGAAAAAGCCTTAATTCCTCCTTCATATCTAAAAGTTA
Organism: Craseonycteris thonglongyai; assembly: GCA_004027555.1. Lineage (NCBI taxonomy): Eukaryota > Metazoa > Chordata > Mammalia > Chiroptera > Craseonycteridae > Craseonycteris > Craseonycteris thonglongyai. Next base: position 14,653 of record PVKE010033848.1, on the reverse strand, counting down.
ATTTTGCTGGATAGTTAATTCTTGGCTGAAAACTTTTTTCTTTTAGTCTTTTGAAGATTGGGGTCCACTCCCTCCTGGCTTGCAGAGTTTCTGCTGAGAAGTCTGGTGAGTGCCTGATGGGTTTTCCTTTAAAGTTATATTTTGTTTTTCCCTGGCAGCCTTGAGAATTCTTTCTTTGTTTTTGGTTTTTGTCATCTTCAGAACAACTTACCTTGGAGAATATCTGTTATAGTCTAGGTAGCTAGAACTCTTGTTTTCCTCTTGAATTTGGGTTTCTAGTTCTTTCCATAGGTTAGAAAACTTCTCATCCACTATTTGGTTTAGTAGACTCTGAGAAGATTTCATGTTGCTTCCTCTGGTACCCCCATTAATCTAATATTGTTCTTTCTGATGGAGTCAGAGTTCTTATAGGGCTCTTTCATTTCTCTTGATTCTCATTTCCCTTTCTTCCCTCTGTGAAATTTTTATGTTTCTATCTTCGATTTCTCTAATTCTTCCAGCTGGTCAGCTCTATTTCTTATGCTGGTCAATTGTTTTTTCAGCTCTCTTATGATGCCTTTTATTTCAAGGAGTTCCTTTTGGTTCTGCTCTAAGTTCTCAATTTTATGGGTAAAGTTCTCATTTTGCTCAGAGAATTTCTTGTTGAGGTCATTTAACCGTGTCTGGGTACTTTGCTAGCATTTACTGAGCTCTCTTAGTGTCTTGAGTATTGCAGCCCTAAATTCTGTTTTACTTAGATTTGATTTCTAGTGTGCAAGCTCCTTTTCTAAAGAATGTCTCTGATCTTCTGGAGGGGCTTTAGATTTTGAGGTGTACATTGTGTTTGAGTGGTCCTTTTTGCTTTATGCATGAGTATTTTTTTCCTCTCGGGTTTTTTTTTCTATCAGATGTGCTCCTCTTTATTTTTTCTTATGGGCTCTGTTTTGGGAGGAGGAGATTTTGGGAAAGGGTTGGAGGAAGCAGTTTCTCTGTCCTGGGGTTGTTTTTCAGGTTGCTGTCTTAGCTGTTAGAAGGCAGGGTAGTGAGGGTGTTTGCTTGAGGAGGGGCGGGCACAGGGCGTGTGAGTAGAAGCTAAGGCGGGCCTGAGACATAATAGCAGATTCCTCTTTCAGCAGGGGTGCTGGTGGTTCAGTGTAGGCAGGGTTCAGTAGCTTGGGTTTTTCTCCCCTCTGCATGACTGCTTTTACTTTAATTGCATCTGTGAGCTGGGCCAGCCAGTGGCAGCACAGCAGTGGTGCATGTGGGGGCTTGGTGGAGGCCTGGTTGGCTGCACAAGTGAGGGTGCAGTTGTGGCCCAGTCCGTGGTACAGTGGCAGTGATTGTGGCCGAAGCTTGGCCGGCGCCGGCCGACTAAACGGCAGCTCTGCTGTGTCTCAAAGACCTCTGTATTCACTTTAAGCATGTCTAATGCAGCCGACTGTGCTGCCTCCGTGTCCACTCGAGCCGCTGCCCTCACTCCAAGAGCCCTGTCTTCAAAAGGGTCTCCCTAACAGTCAACTCTAGGAGCTCAGCTGTATCTCCTCTGTGAATCAAAGGTGCCAAGCTGTTGTGGACTGACTCCCTGTTCTCTCCCTGCCCACCCGGGAAGTGAAGCTGCCCTGCTCCACAGTCTCTGTCCTACCTCAGGCTTTGTGATCTAATTAGGGCACCATGTACTTCCCCTTGAGATCCGATGTTAAATTGTTCACAGTCTTGTGGGGCTTCTACTCTCCTTAGGCCTCTGCTTCCAGCCTGCCCTCAATCTAGCCCCACTTTGACCACAGTCCTCCAATCCACCTTTGTTTTTGCCAGCCCCGAGCCACGCTCCGAGTCTCTGTCCCCGAAACGCTGCTTCCCCTTCCCTCTCCCGCTCTCCCCTTTTTTCTCTAACTTGTGGGTGTTGTTCTGCATTGTGTGATTCTCTCAGTTGAGGGTGCTTCTCAGGGTTTCCCCTGTGGATTCCCCTTTGTTCATAAGTCCCTTCCCAGTTAGGTATGGGATTCTTCTCTCATGCCGCCATTTTTTTTCTAGCCTTTGTTTTAAAGTCTGTTTTTTCTGATGTAAGCATTGCTACTTCAGCTCTCTCTCTTCCCCCCTCCCCCCATTTTCATGGAATATCTTTACCTATCCCTTTACTTTCAGTTTCTGTGTATCTTTTGATCTGATATGTCTCATGTAGGCTGCATGTACAAGGATCTTTTTTATCCATTCTGTCACCCTATCCATGTATTTTGATTAGAACATTTAATCCATTAACTTTTAAAGTAATTGTTGGTAGATAATGTAGTCATTGCCATTTTAGTATTCATATTATTTATTTATTTGTTTATTTATCGTGTGTGTGTGTGTGTGTGTGTATGTGTGTGTGTGTGTGTGTGTGTGTTAAAAATGTTCCTCTTTGATTCCAAGCTTTTTCTTGTCTGGGAAGTTCTTTATCTGTCCTTCAATTCTAAATGATAGCCTTTCTGGGTAGAGTAGGCTTGGTTGTAGGGCATTGATTTTTATCATGTTGAATATTTCCTGCCAATCCCTTCATGCCTGCAAAGTTTCTGTTGACTAATTAGCTGACAATCTTATAAGAGCTCTCATATAAGTAACTAACTGCTTTTAAGATTCTCTCTTTGTCTTTAACCTTTGGAATTTTAAGTATGATATGTCTTGGTGTAGCCCTCCTTTGATTCATTTTGTTTGAGATTCTTTGAACTTCTTGAGCTTATATGTAAATTTTCTTCACCAGGTTAGAGAAGTATTTCTCCCTTATTTCTTCAAATAGATGATCAATTCTTTAGTCTCTTCTCTTTCTCGTATCCCTATGATGCAATTGTTGCTATATTCGACTTTGTCCCAGAGGCCCCTTAAGTTATACCTATTTTTCTGAATTCATTTTTCTTTTTTGCTGTTTCAATTGGGTGTTTTCTGCTACTCTATTTTTTAAATCACTGATTTGATAAACAGATAACTCAAACAAATAATAACTTCAGAGTGGTATTTAGCTTCATCAATGTCTGTTCCCAGGGCTTATTAATCTATGTTAAATTTACAATTTGCTTTAATTTTGAACATTTTATTAATAACATGATATAAGACCATTTGCATTCTTGAAACCATTAATCATTATCTCTTATTTTGTAGACTCACCTTAGGTGAAGGTGGTGGTACAGAGCAGAGATATGATGTGGTTTCAGTGCCTGAAAAGAATGGAGTCAAGTAGTGAGAATTTAGCTTTGGATTCTCATTCCTCTCCATTCACTCCTTCTCTCTCTGCCACTATCCTATCTATACTTTCTTCTCTCTTTCTCTAAGTTCTGTTGGATCATTGTATTATAGATATTCTTTTTTTTTATTGGCCTGTGTTGGGACTTACTACTAGTGAGATTGTTTTCATCCAGACAAACCATTTATCAAGCCTTGTCTATTGTGCTCAATTACTTGAGTAGGAACAATGTTTAATTTGCTTTCAAAAGAACCTATTCTACTGTGAACGATGATTACCATATTTACTTACATAATTCCACCCTTTAGTTTACTCTTAAAAAAGAAGGATTTTATAATTCCAATAGTGATAAACATACATGAATATACTCTTATTCAAATGGAAAAAAAAACACCCAGTGATCTTTCAAGATTCAGTTAAACATACTTTACTTTGTTTAGAGTCCCTTAAAGACTACCACTTTTTACTATCAGAGAAAATTAGTTCTTTTCCCTTGCTCTGAAATATTTTGGCATTCTTTTATTACATAACTATACACATTTGTGTGCCCAGTGTCTACTTTAGACTGAGTCACATCCAATTTTATAAATTTAGCTCTAAGCTTGGTGTGAAGTTGTTTTGTTTTTATTTAACTAATTGGATAAATTGTAAAAAATGAATATGCATTAAATTAGGTGGAGGTATTTTGTTTGTTTTGTTTTCCCTGTGGGAGAGGGAGGAGCAGTTAAAGTGGTACAATTGGGGCTTAATTTTTTTGGCCCTTAAACTTGATTTAGTGAAGTACAATTATAAATTAATTTTCTAAAATCCAGGACTGAGGGATATTCCCTGTTTTATCTCATGGGGCTAGGAGAAGCAAATAAAAAGTAATGTGCAGAGATCTAAGATAAGGGAGTAGATAAACAGTGTGCCTGCTTTCTTTTGTGAACACACCAAAGTTACAATTATGTTATTGAACAATCAACCTGGAGAACCAGCTAAAGTTAAGCTAAACAGAAGTTTTATAACTAAGGATATAAAGAAGCTACATTGAGATGGTAGGAGGGGCAGAGATGAGAAACAAACTGGCTGGAAAACTTTGTGCAGTGGCTGAAAATCAGAAGGAATATCTCAGCAAGAGAGGTTCCACCCCCGCCACCCCCCACAAAAACACAGTGAGGGACCACAGCCCCACATCAGGCTCCCCAACCTGGAGTACTGGTGCCAGGAAGAGGAACCTCCACAACATTTGGCTATGAAAAACAGTAGAGATTCCAATTGTCAGGGTAAAATGGAAGGCAATGAAAAGCTAGATGTCCTCAATCTCTAACTGAGGAATGGTGAATTGGGGGGCATTGGAGAAATATAGGGGGAAGATTGAAGTGTGAGACTTCATGGTGAGAACTGGAACACAGTTGCCATTTTTTTCTCTGTGGGGTCCTCCTCCATTGCAGCTGGTAAGCAGGCACCTTTTTTTTTCTGTTTTGAGTGCTCAAATCTGAATTGAACTGGTGAGCTCCATTGCTCCACCCTGCTGACTCCCTGAGAGCACTCCCTATTCAACTCCTCCAACACCAAGAACACTTCCAAGAAGCAGCCAGCCACATCCACATCACACTCTTTCTTGGAAAACTATCAGCATCTGTAGACCCTAGACAGGTGGTACTGGCCTCAGTGTGCTCTAAGACTTTTGCTGAGTAGCTCCAAGCTCAGCATTGGCATCAAATCAGAATCTATATTAACCTGATGACCACAACTCTTCCTACTCTAGTGACTCCCTGAGTCCCTGCCAACCCAACTTCTGTACAATATGAGTCTTTATCAGTGGCAAAACTTTAAGAGAGCCAACCAGTGGCAGTAGGCCTTGATGTGTTCTGGCTTTTTGTGAACTACCTCAGGCATGGCACTGGTGACAGACATTCTTGGTTTACAGTGTGGCCTCTCCCGCATACCTCCAGGTTTAGCAAACAACTATGGATCACTTTGTAACTCTTACCAGGTAGTTCTTGGACAGTCACTGGCAATTGCTGACCCACACCTGAACTGGAGCCCCTTCCAAAGAGTTCTCAGAAACAACATAATTGGAAGTTGGCTTCAGAACACAGCAGAGTGCCATGCAATTAGCCTCACAGGGGCACACATAAAGAGTAATCTCAACAAGCACCAGAGCCTGCTGGTACAAATCCCACTCAGTGGGGTAAGCCCCCTGTACAGCAGCTCATAAGCTGTGAATGTAGCCAAATCCCACAGCCTGAGAGTCAATCCCATGAGCAGATGTGCCAAAAGCAATCAAGGCTCAGCTATAACAAGAGGTTACATACAACTACATAAGGAACACTCCTGGAGCACCCAAAGCAGGTGACCAGAGAGACTGTGCCAAGGCCCCATAGTGCACTTATTACATAAAACCACCTGGCCAAGACTGGGAGACATAGGAGACCCACGTAATACACAGAAGCAAACACAGAGCGGTAGCCAAAATTCGGAAGCAAAGAAATATGTTCCAAATGAAAGAACAGGAGAAAACGCCAAAAAAAAGAACTAAACAAAACTCAGACAAGCAACCCACCAAACAGAGTTCAAAACACTAGTTAAAAGGATGCTCAAAGAACTTAATGAGAACTTCAACAAAGAGATAACAAGCATAAAAAAGAACATAGAAATAATAAAAAAGTACTGTTCAGAAGTTGAAAATACAATAACTGAGATGAAGAATGCACTAGAAGCAATCACCAGCAGACTTAATGAAGCAGAGAATTGAATCAGCAATTTTGAAGAAAATGTAGCAGAAAGAACCTAATCTGAATAGCAAAATAATAATAATAATAATAATAATTTCAAAATGAGGATATTTTAAGAGACCTCTAGGATAGTACCAAGTGTAACATTAGCATCATAAGAGTATCAGAAGAAGAGAGAAAGCAAGAAATTTAGAACCTATTTGAAGAAATAATGGATAAAAACTTTCTTAACATGGAAAATGAAATAGGTATACATGTCCAGGATTTGCAGAGAATCCCAAACAAGATGAACCCAAACAGGCCCACACCAAGACACGTTATAGTTAAAATGGCAAAGTTTAAAGACAAAGAGGAAATCGTAAAAGTAGCAAGAGAAAGGCTACTACTAACTTACAAAGGAGCTCACATAAGATTGTAAGCTGATTTCTCAACAGAAACTTTGTAGCTAATAAGAGATTGGAATGAAATATTTAACGTGATGAAAAATAAGAGCCTGCAACTAAGGACACTCTACCCAGCAAGGCTATCATTTCAAATAAAAGAACTTCCCAGAAAAGAAAAAGCTTAAAGGAGTTCATCACCACCAAACCAGTATGAGGAATGTTAAAGGGACTTTTTTAAGATGAAAAAAGAAAATCAAAATTATAAAAAATAAAATGATAATATTTACATATCATCAACAACTACTTCTTAAATAAGATTTATTTTATTGTTTTTAACAGAGACAGAGACAGAGAGAGACAGAGAGAAGGGGAGGGCCCAGAGCAGCCTCCTTAGTTGTACATAATCAGTTTTCAACATGGTTTTGTTCCACACAGGTGGGTGGGAGCTGCACAGGGTGGGAACTTGCTAAGAGCCTCCCACATGGGAGGCACTCCCCCTTGAGCCAGGGGCCAAACCAGGATGGGGGGCAAGAACCAAACTGGGGACCTCCCGCATGGGAAGCAGACCCCAATTCAGCATATGGGTCTGCACAGGCCGAGGCTGGGATCTGATCCTCAGTCCCTGGGGCTGCAAAGCATTTAACCTGCTAAGACATCTTGGCTTCTCCAACAACTACTTTTAAAGATTTATTTTTATTTTTCTGACAGAGAGAGAGACAGACAGAGACAGAGAGAAGAGGGAGGGCCCAGAGCAGTCTCTATAGTTGACAGCATTAATTTTCCATATAGTTTCACTCCACAGGTGGGTGTAGGGCTGCTCAGGGCAGGAACTGAGCTGGGAGCCTCTCACATAGGTCATGGCAAGAACTGAACTGGGGGCACTCTCCAGTTTAGCATATGGATCTGCATGGGCTGGCCCGGGATTCAATCCTTGGGTTCTGGGGGTGCAAAGCAAACGCTTAACTCGCTGAGCCATCTGATCTTCCCCCTCCAACAACTACATTTAATGTAAATGGATTAAATGCCCCAATCAAAAGGCATAAGAAGTCTGAATGGATAAGTAATCAAAAACCCTTACATACAAAGTGTAATAAGAAAAATACAGTGAATGTTTAACTTTTTAAAAATGTATTACAGTAAAAGACACATTGTCACTAATCCCCCTCAAAATATTCCCTGTCTCTTTGAACACACTTATCCCATCATTCTTGCCATTTTTTTGCAGCAATTCTGGAAGTCCTCTTTTATGAGTCTTTAGTTGCGCATTGTAGATGTCTTGATGTCCTGAGTCAATTCAAAACGTTTACCTGTCACGGTCACTTCAACTTTGGAAAAGAGCCAGAAGTTACACAGTGCCAAATCGGTGAATAAGGTGGATAAGGATGTACCACAATGTTCTTGTTTGACAAAAATTTCCATATCAGGAGTAATGTGTGACAGGGAGCATTGTCATGATGGATGAAAGTGTTTGCCTAGTTCTCATATACACATGAAAGAGGACTTCCAGAATAGCTTCAAAAAATGGCAAAAATGATGGAATAAATGTGTTCAAAGTGAGGGAGAACATTTTGATGGCTATTAATGGCAATGTGTCTTTTACTGTAATACATTTTTTATTTAAATGTTCACCACATTTTTTGATCACACCTTGCATGCTGCCTACAAAAGACTCACTTTACATTGAAAAGCAAAAGGACTGAAAGTAAAGGGATGACAAAAAATAATTTAATGAAAATAGAAACAGAAAACATAACCAAAAAAATCTATGGAAGTAATACTTATACCAGGCAAAATTGATTTTAAAATAAAGCTATAACAGGAGACAACAAAGGACCCAGTAATCCCACTTCTGAACATTTATCTAAAGAAATACAAAACGCTACCTCGAGGGGACATGTACACGCATATGTTCACTGAAGCATTGTTTACAATAGTCAAGATGTTGAGAAGGCCTGGGTTTACATTGATGGAAGAATGGATAAATAGGAGGTGGTACATACGTACAACAAAATATTGCTTGGCCATTGAAGAGAATGGGTTCCTGCCATCTGTGGCAGCATGGAGGCACCTAAAGCATATTGTGCTGAGTGGAGTGGCAGACAGAGAAAGACAGATGCAATGTGATTTTGCTTCTGTGTAGAATCTAATCAACAAAATAAACCAAAAGAAATAGAAGCAAACTCATAGATACAGAAAACATGTTAATGTTTGTCAGATGGGAAGAGGGTTAGGGATATGCATGAAAAAAGAGAAAGGGATTAAGAAATACAGATTGGTAGTTACAAAATAGTTATGGGATGTAGGGTATAGCATAAAGAATATAGTAAACATAACTATATATTGTGGCAAATGGGTACTAGATTTGTTGGGGTGAAATGAGAGGGGTTTGGGGGACAAGATAGAAATGTGAAGGAATTAAAAACTACAAATTAGTAGTTACAAAATGGTAATGGGTAGTTATAGGGATGTAAATGAAAACATAGGGAATATATAGTTAATGATATGATAATAACTATGTATTGTGCCAGATGGGTCTTAGACTAGTGAGGGGGGTCACTTATCAAATTATATAAAGTTCTAATACCATGATGTACACCTGAAATTAATATTGAATGTCAACTCTACTTGAAAAAAATTTAAAGGCGGGAAAGATGAAGGGGAATAAGAGGTTCAAGTTTTCAGGTATAAAATAATTTATGGGGATTTAATGTACAGCATGGGCAATATAGTTAATAATATTGTGATAGTGTAGTATAGTGTCAGATGGTTGCTGGACTTATCATGGTCTTCTTTAGGTATATAAATGTTGAATAACTCTGGTGTACCCCTGAAACTAATATAATATTGTGTGTTTGCTATATTGCTAATATTTTTTTAAGAAGAGAGAGAAAAACTACATAGAACAGTAGTAAAAAATATACGTACTGTGAATGAAGAAAGTAAAATTATTCAAAGTAAAAGAATCTGAGAAAATAAAGAATAGCATTCTATGTGTACAAAGTATTATGCTTTTTAATCCATCACTTAATTTGACATTGATAATAACTCTTTGAGCGTAGTAAATTAAGTATTATTTAACATTGCTATAAAGAGGGAGGTTAAGGATTAAGAGACTCATTCAGGTTAGAGTAAACAGTAGAACCAAAACTAATTTAATTTCAGATTCCTAGCGCAGTACATATTTCACTACATTGCATTGTAAATACCAGCTGTGAGGGCTTATCTGGTATAGTTACTGAAGAATAAAAGCACGTCTGTTCCCTTCTTTTATTCCAGAATGAGTGTGTTTGTTTTAATTGTGTATGTGTATGTACGTGTTTCAAGTGGTCTGGGTTTCAACTGCCTATTTGGGGGTTCCATTCAGTTTCCAAGAGAGGATCCTGCAGTTCTCCCTGAAAGTCAAACAGACATAAAACAAACAAACAAACAAACTCTTTTTACTTTTTCTCTTCTCTTCTTTTTATTTATTTATTTATTTAGTCATCAACTTATTCAAATAATTCCAAAGCTGGCCTCACCTAGGTGACTGCAAGAGAATTCTATTGCATTTCTCTGTCAGGATTAATAATTGCAGAATAACCTAAATCTAAAAACACAATTCATAACGACACATTATTTTTAAAAGATACTCTTTCCCCCAATTAACATTTGGCAACTTTCATTTAGTAATTGTCTCTGTTGAATTGTCTGCGATAATTGTCTCTGTTGAATTGTCTGAGATAAATTATACTGTTGAGTTTCTTTCTATCATCTATATCTTTGTGTTGTCTTATCAAGATAAATATAAAAAATAGCCTCAAAGAGAAAATCAACAAAGAAGGTGACATCAGAGAACAGCAGGCCCTGATGGGGAACTGTGAAACAGGTATTATACTATTGCAAAGCAGTTTTTTCTAGCTCCATTCATATTACTTTGATGACTTCAGAGTGTTTGTGTGAGTGGAGGTGGTTATACTGGTGGCAGCTAGGTCACAAGGGAAAGAAGAGGGCAGCTATATAAATACCAATTATCTTCATTACATGCTTGTTCCCTATTTCCTGCCTTCTCATGTTATACAGAAATTCCAGTGACTTGGGGGCTCATAGGAATATAGACACTCCAATTTACCAGTTCATTGAAATAGGTTCATGCCAAGGAGAATCTGAGTTCTTGATTGGCTTTTCAAGCAAAGGTATAGGTTTCCTAATGTGATTAACAAGCTCAGAACAACTGTACTGTCAGCGAGCTTTTTGACCACAACTTTCTGGTCATTATGGGAAATAGCTTACGAAACAGTATAATCTTTTCATGTTCCAGGTGATTTCCCAGACTTATTTGCCATAAAATGTCACCTTCTCAGGTGAAAGAATAGGATTTATCATAATTAAAGAAAGAGTTGATGTGTGGCTTTAGATGGTTTAAAGAGTCCCCTTTAACTTTAAATCTCTACACCATTCCTTAGTTGTGCACATGTGCATGGAAAATTTATTATTATTGTAAACATTACATGTTCTCCAAGAATGATTACATACTCATAATTTTAATTTATTTTAGAAATGTCTGTGGCAAGAAAACTTCCTTGTCTTTAAGAAATTAACAAACCATGCTTATGGTCTACAACTATGTACTGAGTAGTGAGATAATACTCATTGACCTGTAGGGAACTTGTTTTCCACCTTGTGCTATGTTAATACACAAAGTAAGCAAAACAGATTAGGATAACCATTAGAGATAGAGAGGCAAAAGATGCTTCAAAGTATAATTTTCTCCAAGCAACTGATAAGGTATGAAGACATTAAATCTCATTAGATTAGATGTTAGAAATGGACCACAATTGAAGTCCCTGCACAGCCTTCTTAATCTGGGATTGTTATATTAACTTCTAGCAAACTTTAAATATCTATCAGATATTTTTGCCATCTGTAGTAACTACCTGTAGAATTTGATTTTTTATTGTGCTAGTTTCTGTTGATTTGAAGATGTTAATAACCTCTCTCTCTCTCTCTCTCTCTTTCCCCCTCTCTCTCTCTTCCTTCAAGAACATTGATAATCAATAGGCAAATTGGAGTCAATCATGCTATTATTTTATCGATGGTTTCTTAATAGCTCTCAAAATATGGGGCTCCCTTATAACATTGATTTGGAGAAAGTATCAGGGCTTGCTACATTATTCCTCCAACTGAACTCATCCAATAAACCTGGAAAAAAGTTGAAAATGCCTAAAAGAAGATATATTTCTTGATGAGCCTCTTGCATGAAAATAAGAAACAAAAGAGAGTATGAGCAATCCACAAAGAACCAAGCAACTTGCCCTTATGTTATCAATACAACGGTTCCAGTTACCACTTAACATTGTGCCGTCGAAACCAATACTTCAACAATATGCTCACTGGTGAATATTGAGTAATGGGATAAAGAAAAGAAAGGAATAAGAACTGCTCCTGCCCATGTGGCTTCCTCCTTCTTGTGGAGAAGATAGCAATCTCCTTACTAGTTCTTTAAAAGGAAGCTTTTAAGCTTCAAGTACTACTGTTCAGAAATCCATATTATTTAGGTTAGTCTACATACAAATAAACAAATAGTAAAACTCTGAGAAACTCTCAATCTAATCATATAAGTAATCTTTTCTCTGCTCTTGGAGAATGAGAAATATCAGGTCCTGTTCCTTAAGAATGAATAAAGTTGCTGTTTGTTCTTAAAGAAACAGTGCAAACGCAAGAAAGAGCAGACTGGAGTGGCACTTGTTGATAGTGGGTCAAAGTAGAAATCCTTCTCTCCCAATTTTCACAAGTAAATGCAAAGCACTAGTGTTTACTATTTCCTTGAAACACATTGCTGCTAGATAATACTCCAAATAAAAGTGTGGCTTTAAATGGATTTATTTAGTCCAAGAGTAAAAGAAAATAATAATGAAGTAAACCAAGGTCTTATTTTCACATTCTCAATAATAATTAATCAAGCTTAGCAGAGCACTTTGAAATATGATTTTGGGGGCCTGAATCCTTCTCTACCTCTGTCTCAATGCATGACCTCGAGGAAGTCACTACAGGCCTTTGACCCCATCTTATTGCATTTCAAAATAAATATTTATAAAATATTAGATCTGGAAAAAAATTAATTGACCTATTCAAATCCTTAAAAATAAAATTTTGTTTTTATAGTTAAAGAAATGTAAAACAAAGCTTAGGGGTCTTTCTCAATTAAAAGAAAAAAAATAGGACCTGAGTCTTGACAATATTTTTGTAATTTGCAGTTTTACAGAGTTTGTTCGCAGAGACATCCTTCATCAGAATGACCACCTTCTGCCTCTTATCTGAACCACACTGACATGAATCAGCTGTTTTCATTTAATTAAATTGCATCTAACCTTTTGTGTTCCTGTTCTTGTGTCAATTGTGTCCTCTAAGTTAGTCTGTATGCAGTATCCACTGATATTAATAGAGTTATCATAGCACAGGTATTCTTTGTTGCTCTTAAGTCTTGGTTTACCTATCAATGTGTCCAAAAATTATATATGGATTACATTCTGGTGAATTAAATCACACCTTAAGCTAGAAGAACTCACTTCTTCAAAAAAAAGTCATAGTAAATCCCCTCCCCAGCACCTCTAAAATCCTTAATTTAGCTGAATTACAACTCTTGATATTTATATATTTGGTCTATATAAATAAGTCAACCATACATCATCTTACTTGTTCATATAACCTTCATTATAATCTATTGTTGCAGGATAAGAAAAAGTATGGAATATTGAGAAAATACAAAGTATTAAAACCAGCTTTTGATTTTGTGTTATAAATGTTCGTAGCTGGTGTCTGACACTGGTTCTTCACTATAGTTTAGTAAACAACTAGTAGATGAATACAGTGTTCCCTCGCCACTTCGCGCTTCATGTTTTGCAGCTTCAGTGCTTCGCGGGTTTTCCAAAATATTCATCAAAAAATAAAAATGAAAAAATACAACCATGTCGGCAGCCGCATTGCAGAAAGGAGCATTGTTTTATGTTGATGCACAAGAGAGAAGGATCCCTGCATGTCAAACAAAGAGATGAGTTGACTCAGAGTACATACCACGGGCTCTCATAAAGGTGCGTGATTGGTTTCCGGTGCGACATCGACCAATGAGAGTACAAGTGGATTTATCCCTCATGAGTTGATTGTCTGCGCATCATCGCAGCCTCACCTAGCATCTTCTCTTGTTGTATCTCGCCAGTCTTGTCCATGATGTTGACTGTCTCGCATACTGTATTTTAGTGTTGTGTTGGCGATAACTTGTTTTGTTTAAGCGATCGCTTTTTTTATTAATTAAGCCCTTATAATGCCGCCTAAGCGCTGTGCCCCTGCGAAAGCTTCCTCCGGGGCACCCAAGAGGAAGAAGATGATGACCATCAGCGAAAAAGTGAAACTTTTAGATATGATCAAAGAGGGCAGAAGTGATGCATCTGTGGCACGCCATTACGGGGTGAATGAAGCTACAGTGCGGTCCATCAAGAAAGAGGAAGCAAACATCCACAAAACTACTTCAATAACCTTCAATAAAGAAGCAAAACATGTGGTAACTCTGCGTAATAACAGAATTGTGAAAATGGAAGCTGCACTGGCATTGTGGATTGCTGATTACAGGAAAAAGACAGTGAGTTTGGACACTAATATGATCAGGACAAAGGCCAAAGCTCTCTACGACCAAATCTTGCCTGATGACGACAATGAAGAGGCTGAAGAAGGTGCTGACAAAGCTCAAGCCAACCATCAAGCCATCAAGCGCTGCCAGGAGTGATTCGCCTCCTCGAGGACGAGGCTTTTCAGCCAGCAAAGGCTGGTTCGAAAAATTTCAAAAAATATACGGCCTCAAGAAACGTGCTTCTGTATGGTGAGGCTTCCTCTGCTGACAACGATGCTGCTTGTTGTTACGTGGAGGAAAAGTTTCCTAACCTCATCAGTGAGGGAGGCTATCTCCCTGAACAAGTTTTTAACATGGATGAAACAGGCCTTTTTTGGAAGAGGATGCCTTTGTGTACATTCCTCTTCAAGGACGAAGTGAAGAGGCCAGGCTTCAAGGCTCACAAAGACCGTGTGACTGTCATCATGGCTGGCAATGCTGCAGGTTTTATGCTTAAGCCAGGCCTTATTTATAAAGCCAAAATACCACGGGCATTAAAAAACAAAAATATGGCTCTGCTGCCCGTGTTCTGGATGCATAACTCCAAGGCCTGGATAACGAAAGCTCTGACCCTTGAATGGTTCCTCCATTGCTTCATTCCCCAGGTGAAGCTGTATCTGGCTGAAAAGGGCCTCCTCTTTAAGGTCCTTCTCCTGATGGACTGTGCAGGAGGCCATGCAACGGACCTGCAATATGACGGTGTGCAGATAGAGCTTCT
>PVKE010033847.1:0-17702 GCA_004027555.1 Craseonycteris thonglongyai | reverse complement strand
AGAGACAGAGAGACAGAGAGAGACAGAGAGAGAACTGAACTGGGGGCACTCCCCATTTCAGCATATGGGTCTGCACGGGCCGGGGCCTGGATTCGATCCTGTGCTGGGTCCCCAGTGCTGCAAAGTGAGCGCTTAACCCACTGAGCCATCCCAGCTTTCCCTAATCTTCTATTCTTAAATATTTAATATCTGAAATAAAAGCCACACCTTAAACTTTTTTTGGGGGGTGGGGGTGGGGGAGTAAATGGGATTATTTGTCTTACTAAGAATAGACAATAAGGTCAGGTAGTATTGTGGAATATTCAAGGTGGTACTTGTGGAGTGTTCACTCTGAGAGGAAATGTGGTGGTTACCCCAAGACAGCAATGCAACTCTCCCAGGACATGAAGTGCAGTGAAGATAGATATGTATGCTGACCATTATAGTGTCAGGGTTCCCACCAGTAAGCCACACTGTGCTAGATTTCTCAAGTTCTAAAATCTTAAAGCAAGGTTTTTATCTGTTACCTTAATTATAATACTTCAGACCTTAACTGTGTTTCCCAACAAAATGTAAATTGATATAAAAGCATTCTGTTTCTTTAAACATAAACATATTCCTGTGAGTTTTTTCCATTTCTGTTTTCCCTGCAGGTTTGGTTGGCTGGTTCTCTGAGGCTTTGTGACAATCTGAGCAGGGCTGTGCTCTGACAGAGACTGATGAGGCCTGGAGCAGCAGAGATGTGCATAGACTAACAATTTTCTTTTCTTTTTCTTTTTTTCCTTTTGGCTTTTAAAAAGTGTCAGATTACATTGCAAATAAATGCATATTGGAAGATTATTAAAGTACGTGAGTCCTGCTTTGTCAACCATGTAAGTTCACAGGCTTCCTAGGGAAAAGCTGGCTGAGGATTATTTCAGAATGCTGGGAACTGCATCTTAAGAGTCAGGTCTCTGTTCTGCTGCCTCTACTAGAACTGAGAGAAGGGATGAGGATAAACGAGGTCAAACTTTCATATATTTACATTACCCATTTCCCCCTTATCCCTCAGCACTACTTTATCACAAGGCAAATTAGGAAACAATCCAAGTGTTCATTGATAGATGAGTGGATTAACAGAATGTGGTATATCCATACAATGGAATATTACTGAGCCACGAAAAAGAAGGCAATTCTTACACATGCTACAAAATGGATGAAGCTTGAAATGTTATGATAAATGAAATAAGCCAAATACAAAAAGACAAATATTGTATAATTCCATTTATATGCAATATGTAGAATGGGCAGATTCATAGTCAGAGAAAATAAAATAGTGGTTACTAGGGTTTATGGGAAAGAGGGAATGGGGAGTTATTGTTTAATGAGTATAGATACTCTTTTTGGGTTATGAAAAAATTTTGGAGGTGTAGAATGGCAATGGTTGCACAATATTGTGAATGTACTTAATGTCCCTGAACTGTACATATTAAAATTATTGGCAAAAAATTATATGGCAAATATATATCTGCTGTCCAGCAAAAATCCAACCATTGTCAATATAACAAGAATGGTTACATGGCTGGATACTTTTTGGACAGCTGTTATCTATATTTACACACATATATATATATATACATATAGTACACACACACACACACACAAAGGCAAGTGAAGGGGGGAATGGAGGGCTGGAACTCTCAATAGGGTGACCCCATCCTTAGGCTTAAGGAGTAGCCTCTGGGATTGCTGTAACTGCAAAACTTGCTGGATGGTTCTCAAAGATATCACCAACTCCCCTAAACAACCCCCTCACTCAACAATGCAAAGCCTTTGCTTTAATCTAAATGTATTCAAAATGTTACCTCTTTACTCATTTCTAGTCTTCCTAGAAATATTTCAAAGATTTGTTTGATACCTAATGTAGTGAGGGCCTGACTCCTTGGTTATTGAAGAACAAACAGTACAATGCATGTAAAGACCTAGCAACTCACATAATTGTACCCAAAGGGAAAATGCTCCCTGTAGAGAATTTGTACCCAGAACTACCAGTATTCCTTCACTTTTAAAGAAGGAGCCAAACCCAGTAATTCCTATAATTCAAACTGTCATCCCTGGTAAAGATTAGTTAACTTTTAACACTGTGAGAAGAACAAAGTTTAACACAAAAGGTGACCCCAGGACCAGGTGCATGAACAATAAGGTAGACAGTGGAGTAAAGGCTGGAGGTTGAGTCTCATTTGGGTCCCTCCTATCTTTGTTGCACTGGACAAATAACTGAATTATTTAAAAGATTTATTTTTATTGTTTTGACAGAGAGAGAGAAAGAAAGAGAGAGAGACAGAGACAGAGACAGAGAGAAGAAGGAGGGCTCAGAGCAGTCTCCATAGTTGCACGTCATTAGTTTTCTACATAGTTTTATTCCATAGGTGGGCTCAGGGCTGCACAGGGCAGGAACCAGCTGGGTGCCTCCCGCATGGGAGGCACACACCCTCGAGCCGGGGGCAGGAGAAGAACCGGGGGGCTCCCACTTAGGAAGCTCACCCCAGTGAGAACTGAACTGAGGGCATACCCCAGTTCAGCATATGGGTCCTCACAGGCTGGGGCCAGGATTGAATCCTTGGACCCTGGGCTGCAAGACAAGTGCTCAACCTGCTGAGCCATCCCAGCATCCTCTGAACTCTTCTCTGTTTTCTTATTTTTTAAATGGAAAAGATAATAATAAAAGATTTTTTTTAAGATTAAAAAAAAAAGTCAGTTGCTTACAGCTCCCATTAGAAACAACCTTGTAAACACTTGGAAAGCAAGGACTCTTTATCTTTAGAATATTCCAGTAAAGCCTAGTCTGCCTGTGGACACTCAGGGAGGACTTCACTGGCCAAAGCCCTGTCTAGCACTGAGCACTTATCACTAGCACTCAAGTACTTTCTGAGCTGTTGAGTATCTGGAAGGACTCATCTTTTCATTCCTGGGTCCCAGAGATCCACCCTGCCTAGTCACAGATTCTGTTCTTGATGGTTCAGCAATCTAACCACTCTCTAATCCCGGGCTGAAATGTCCAGTGGCAGAGCCAATGGGCACAGTTCTTCCTTAAAAGCTTTGAAAAACAATCACACCATCCCTTATTAATGTATCTCCCTGGGAGCATACCAGCATTATTTTTGCTTCCGCAAATCTAATTAAACCATGAAACCACACTATGAAATGGACTTTTTATCCTTCTCTTGCAAATTATGAAACCTGAGGGGTTAAGTGATTACATTTACTCATTTAAGTATGGGAAGTATAAACAAAATTCAACACTTACTCCACATTTTATCCACTGGGTTCTACTCTCCTGGCACCAAAGAAGAACTTACCACTCATATCCTTTTTAAAGATTTATTTTATTGTTTTTTGACAGAAACAGAGACAGAGAGAAGGGGGAGGGCCCAAAGCAGTCTCCATAGCTCCATGTCATCAGTTTTCGACATGGTTTCATTCCACACAGGTGGGCAGGGGCTGTGCAGGACAGAAATTGAGCTGGGGACCTCCTGCATGGGAAGCACACCCCAGTTCAGCATAGGGTTTCACATGGGCCGGGGCCAGGACTCAATTCTCAGTCCCCACGGCTGCAAAGCAAGTGCTCAACCCGCTGAGCCATCCCGGCTTCCCCCACTCATATCCTTTATTCTTGTTTTTTCCCCCCATTATTAGTAATCTAAGGGATTTCAGTTCCCTAAATCACAAGGCAGTAGGTAGACTTTAGAGCAGTGTAAAAAACTACAGGCATAGAGCTCACTTTTTGAGGGGTCTAGATGTTTAATTAAGAAGGCCTATAGATAAGGACAAATAAAGAATTTCCTTGATCTATACACCATTTTCAATTAGGCAATGGTTGGTTCAAATGTATTCATAGGCCATCCTAAGTTGAGTTAATAAAATTTGGCATTTATTTCACCTGCTGTAAAAGGGTAAACCGCACAACTTCATTCTTGGGTATCTTCTATTGGTTATTTACATGAATTATTTATCTTATGTCTGGAAATTTAATACATGTCATAGAGCTGCAAATTACACAATCCATCTTAGGTTTTGTAGTTTGCTGTCTAAATGGGCAATCAATCTCAGCTATTAGTTTTATTTACTAAACCCAGCTCAAGAAGTAGAGGTTTGACCCCATTTTACATTATGCTAAAAACATAGATATTGTTAGTCCAAGATGTTGGATGCAGTGAAGGCAAAAAGAAAACCAATTTAAGTGAAAGCTGAATTAATCAGCGCTGTGCCAATCCTGCATGTCATGATTGTGGGAGGAGATTAATGTACTGCCCCTGCCAAGGCAGAAATCAGAACCAGCTGGCTAGTAGGTAAAAACATTGAATGAAATAATGACTTCAGATGTTGCTCTGAGTCAGTGAAACAAAACTTTGGAAATCTTAAGAAATGAACTCTCAGATGTGCAAAACCCTCCAGCTTCTTCTGATCTGATAATTTTTAAGGATAATGGTTTCTATCCCAGGATCCTCAAATAAAATGTATCAGATTGTTATATTAGCTTAGTCGGTAAGTCTAGTGACAGACTGCTCAAAAAAACTGATAATGAAATCCTTTCTGAGTTGGTTTTTATGTGGCTGCTCTTCATTTGAAAGGAAAAATGCAGAACAAGGGACGATTTAGAGCAAACCTTGTGACTCCGCATCTGAGCTCAAGGAGAGAAGGGGACTAAAGAGAGGAAGGAGGATGGGTTGAGGGGAAAAAAAAATATAGAAAAGAAACCAACAAAAACTGAATTCAAAAATTTTAGGACGCATTCAAGTGTTCACATCTTGTTTTCCTCCTGCTTCATATTATGACTGTTTATCACCCACCTTCTTAAAACAGTCTGCTATTTTAAGCTTTCCAAACTGCTGAATAATTAACTTTTACTAAACAGAACATTATGTAGAACTGAGGAACTTGGCCACTGAGTAGTATTGCAGATAGAGAGAGGATAGTGTGCTATAGTCACAATGATTTGGCTTTCAAGGCTGTTTTTTCCTTAGTGTACATAAACATCTTTTCTCAGGCAGCAAGGCCTTTGTGTGCCTTGCTTCGTTCTACCTAGAACATTCTCTTTCCCCATCCTGCCCCCTTCCTATTTAACTCTTACCCAACCTTCAAATCAGTGTACAGTCCTTTGCTAGGAAAACTAGCAAATATGAAAGGACAGGTTCTTCACAGTAATTTAGTTTAGGGATGACTATTATAAATGAATAACTCTGTAATAAGACTATCTGAGTAATGTGGAAATACTGATGAAAGCTGGATGATTGATTCATTATTGTGCAACAAATACATAACTAGTTTTAAAATTAACAATAATTTTCTATCATTTGGTTAGAAGAAGGAAAGAAGAGAAAATTTAGATGAACCCACTGAGCACCTTGGTTACTTATAAAGTATCACTAATGCTCTTTCTGTCATTGTAACATCTGCTGACCTTCCATGACATTTTATTGCTCCAATACAACAGAAGAGATCAGCAACTTGACTATCTTAGATTAGAAAATTGGAGTTTAGAAAAAGGGACTTCATTTTCTTGTATGACCCCAACTTCTCCCCCACCTCTGTGGCCTTTATTTCCTCTTTCCTTTGCCAGGAAAGGTGTCACCTATGGGTTTCTACTTCAAAATTGCAAAGGAAATTCAAGATTTAATTCCTTTTCAGCTTACTGCTTGGCTTAGTGACAAAACTCACCTATTGTTCTGAAGATAAATATAATGTTGAGTGGTAAAGACAGGACCAGAGTGAAAAGTTCTTTGTGGTTCCTTTTCACCTAATTTTCAATTAATTCAATACATGTTTGTTGCATATCTTTGATACAGAAGACACTATGATATATGTTAGGTAATAAAAAAAGACTCATGTTCTAATGGGAGAAACAAAGTTGTAACTAGCAATATAAGGAAGATGATGATAAGTATTAAAATAGAAGTACAAAGAAAACACTTTGGGAACACAGGAGGGGGAGAGATTAATTCTAATTTAGGAATATTTAAAAAAAAGATTAATTTTATTGTTTGACAGAAGGTGAGAGAGAAACAGAGATACAGAGAGTGACAATGGGGGAGGGGGCAGAGCAGTTTCCACAGTTGTACATTGTTAGTTGTGACATGGTTTTGTTCCACACAGGTGGATATGGAGCCACTCAGGGTGGGAACTAAACTGGGGGCCTTTCTCACGAAAGGTGAGAACCTTTGCAACCATCCCCATGGTTACAAGTTGTGCCACAGTTCATCACATGCATTTGCATGAGCCAGGGCTGGGATTCAATCACTGGACCTTGCAGTTAGAAGGGAAGTGCTCAACTTGCTGAGCTATTCTGACATCCCTAATTTAGGGGTTTTTGGAAGACTTTATGAAAGATTTGGACCTCGCAGATGAATCTTTAACATGTGAAAGATTTCAGTGAGCTTAAGGAAGGAACTGGGAAATCTTAGGCAAGAAGGCAGGAGAGCACAGTGAATGCTTTAGAAATATATGATTACGCTATGGAGCTGGAGTTCCCAAGGTTTGGAGATATAAAGAGAATAAGATTATAAATGTTGATTCATTCCATCGACTAAGCCTTGAATGCGATGCAAGACTGTTGGGACTTTATTTTGTAGATAGTGTCCTTTGCGTATCAGAGTTTTAGTAAGTTTTAGTTTAGTATGGTTTAGTAAGATAGCTGTGATTCTATTATGATGAGGTGGTGAGAGATTAGAAGGGGAACTGTCCAGTCTCTTGTGTCTGTCTTTGTCTTATTACTCTCTAGGGGTTTTTGACTTTAATCTGCTTGGGATGGGTACATGGGCTTTGATAAATAGAAAGGGACGGGGAGGTTAAATAACACTAAGGTTGCATCAAAATATATTTTCTGCAAAAGAGGCTGGCTCCCTGGTGTCCTTGCCGGTGATGACTATGGATTCTTGAGCCCCAAGGAGGGCAATGGAAGAACAATGCTTCTCTCTGCTACCTTGCAGACCTATGCGTGTTCTTTTTCAAAACTCAAAGTGTGACCCAGTGTTGCCTTTGGGTTGAGTATTCACTTCAGTTTTGTAAATTTTGTTATTGGAATTTCTTTCCATAGTCTGGCAATAAGGTGTCTGACAGTCTGTTTTTAGTCCTTTCCTCCTCTTTAGTGTAAAATTAGAAAGGCTGAATCTGAGACTGCTGTCCAGAAGTCATCTTAGATCAGAAATGAGCAATAGTATTTTTTTGAATGTCCTTTTGGTGGTTTCATGGCTCAACAATAAGAGTAATAATAAGAAGTGGTATGATATATTTCTTGTCTGTGATTATTTACTAAGATCTGACAGGAGCAAAGGGAGGTTGGGAGATCGTGGAGGCCACAGTTATAGCAGTTCAGAGGGGAGAGACTCAGGGCCAGAACTCAGGTCATCATCGTGAAGAAAGAGGAGGGAGAATGAACATGAAGTTGCTAAGTGGGTAGCATATGTAGAAGTTATTGTTGATTGGATGTATGAGCTGAGAGAAAGGGTAAAATTGCAATGTTACCCAGGTTTCTTGTTTCAGTGACTGAGCAGAAAGATGAAAGTGTCATTCAAAAGAATGGGGAATGTGAGAATAAAAAAGATTTTTATTAGACCAATCATGAATTTGTTTTGGATATGTTAAGACTAAAATGCCTGTGACTTTTTCAAGTGCCTATATAAGCAGTGTGAGGAAGACTCCTGAGATCAGAGCTCAGGACATATTTGTGGCCTAGAATGGTGGTCATGAATACACTACTAGTTGTGCCAAATGACTGAATATAATTTACCAAGAGTGAGCACCAACAAATAAACAAGAAAGAAAAACTATGAACATGAGACAGAGAGAAAACCTGGAGATTGGTAACACCAAGAAAGGAGAGAGAGTTACTATTTAGGAATGGCTGAATGATCTGGACTGAGAAATACTCATCCTCCATCTAGACACATGGAAATAGTGGCTAAAATGCAAGTTTTACTAAATACTTTGCAGATCTCTAAGGGGTACTCTCTGCCAGGAAGGAACTCAGCTGAAGTAACGAACAGAAGTTGATGCATGAGTAATGCTATCTATCCCAAGGAAGTGAATCTATTTCCCAAGGGTTAACATGTAGAATATGAATATGAACATGAGAAGGTCAAGGAAGCCACAGGCCATTCATTTAGCTTCCAGGACAAGAAACATACCTAAGTAATCAGGGTTATAAAGCCCACTTAGTTCCAGAGTCAAGTTCAAAATCCCCCTGTCTGGTTGGAGCCAGGACCTAGTATCTTGTCAGAGTCCCTGAACCAACTTTCCCCACTGACCTCATAAGGAAGCTGGAATTGCTCATCTGCTTTGGATGCTGAGAGGAAAAAGAATCTTCTGAATGCAGATCAACACAGAGACTGCCCCAGAAGAAGACAGGCTCAGAGGAAACAATGCAAAGCACTGAGACAACTCACCTGCAAGTGAACAGCACTTTACAACAAAATAATGAAATCTCTCAAAGATTTTGGAGTAAATGCTTAAAGTGTTCAAAGGGATAAAAGAAGGGATAGGGTTCCTCCTTCAAGAATTGGACATTTAGGGGAGAAAGAGGCATACAGACATGAAGAGAAAGTTAGTGCATTGTCAAATATGCCTGACGAAACCACACAGAATGCAGAATAGGAATAAAAAGATGAGAAATATTAAAGAAATGAAGAGATATGAAGGCTATAATTAGAAGTGTCAATATACAGCTAATAGAAGTTCTGAAAGAAGAAGTAAAGAGCAAGGTAGAGCAGCAATATTATAAAGGATTATTTAAAATGTTTTTTGAGTTAGACAAGAAAAGAAAAAAATCCTGCGTTTGAAAAAGCCCCTAAGCAAGATAAACACAACAAATTTGCATGTAGAAATGTATTAAAATGATAAACCATCAAAGATAAAGAGGAAAAAAATATAAAGCTACAAGAATTGAGATATTATATATAAAGGAACAAAGCAAATTGACAATTGACTTTTTGTGATGATCTCTGAGACCATAGATAACAGAAAACAATGATATATCTTCAAAACGCTTGGGGGCAATTACATTGTTTATCCACGTAAATGTTATTTAAGAAAAGACAAATATTTTTGTACATTTCTAAGAAAGATTACTATCTATTAACTCAAAGTAGTAACTGCTAAGGGGTTCACTTCAATTAAAAACACACAACACCGAACGCAGAAGGAAGGAGTAGGAAATTCTCACATATATAAAAAATTAATTGATGTCTGAGTGGGCACTGCAGACCAATGGGAAAAAGATACACGACTCAATAAACAATGATGGGTATTCCATTCTGCTCAAGGGAAACACAAAATGAAATTGGGTCTCTACTTTACTCTGTATACAAAATTCAATTCTCAATGGAATAATTTGAAAGGCAAAATTATAATAGAAGAAAATATAGGAAGGTATCTTTATGGCATTAGGGTAAGGAAGAATTATATTAAACCATAAAGAAAAAGCTTTATAGAATTGACTCTGTTAAAAAACCTTCTGCCCCCAAAACAAAGATTGGTATGTAGAACAATTTTCAGCAAACTCAATTGGCCAGAAATGTCTAAGAAACAGGATTAACTGTACTAGTCATTGGAGAAATGCTAATGAAAACACAATAGGATAGCAGACTGGCAAAAATGTAAATTGACAATATCAAAAGTTACACAGGATTTGCCATAAAATGTGGAGACAACTTATGTCCATTTGCAGTAGTAATTTAATATTTTTAGTATTCACTAAATCAGGAAATAAACTATAGTATATTTATACAGTAGAACACTATATAGCAGTGAAAATTAGTAAACACAGATTATGTGTGCATGGATAATTCTCCATGTAATGGAGGATGAGTAAAGCAAGCTGCAGAAGAATACACACTCTATGACATCATCTATATAAGTTAAAACAGTCAAAACAATACATGTGGTTTAAGGATACATACATGATAAAGTACGGAGATGCGTGGAAATGTTCAAATTCAAGAGGGAGAGTCATATGATCTAGGAGGGTTCACAGGAGTTTCACCTGTGTTGTAAATATGTTATTTATTAGTCCAGGAGGTATAAAATTGTCATTTGTTGTTTTATTCTGTATAATTTGTTATGCCTTAAATATTGCATAGTGCTTTTTTTTTTTTTTAAATGAAAACTGTAAATCAGAGACAAGGTAATAAAGATGGCAAGGTGAGGATCATTCTTTCCACCTTTTTTTTTACTGGGAAGGGAAGAAGGAAAGAGAATGTGTTCTATTTCTTAATATAAACGATTTGGAGGAATTCAAATGTTTGTGCTATTTTGTAAGCAAACTGACATGAAAAACTTCCGAATTGTGAGCTCAATGTATTCAACTTTGTGAAGTAATTTTTATTACTTGCATGGTACTAGGTACAGGGTCTGAATCATGTTATATACAATGTGGAATTATGTTGAATTAAATCATTAGGAAGCAAAAAGCTTTAAATAATATTTTCTTAATATTCTTTCTTATTCTCTAACTAATATAGTTTTTGAGAAGAACCAATAGTATACATGTACGAGAAGATCAAAATTGAAATTATTGAATTACAGAAAATATTTAGAAAGAACATTCTTCCAAGGAAGCTAAAAATTGATGATATGAAGATTTCTTAAAATCTGCACTCCAAATATAGATTATTTGTGATTAAATTTGTTTATTGTTTTAAAATCTAGACACTAGATTAAGTATCTTGACATATTTTACGTCATTTATTTGGCATAGAACTTTAAAAAATGAAGGAACTCACCAACAACATCCATCTCTTTTGTGACATGAGGTAGATCTTTTTATATGTGTGTTAAAAATTAGATGTTTTAATTGTCTCCTTTTTAAAACTAAGTCAGTCATTTTCTGAGTAGAGTACAGTGTGTTCTGTACCAAAGGAAAACCCCTGCTTGGAACAAAGATGTTGCTGAAAAGCCTTGCCAGAGACCTTTATTTCAAAGGCAGAATTTTATTTCACAGGAAATGTGAATCTGAAAGCATTTTACTAGTAATTAGCTTTTAAAATAGCAGCAACTTCATTTTCTTCATTTATGCCTGGAAGCTGGACATGAAATCTTTCTTTTTTTTTTTTTAACTTGCATGGAACTGTTGGGAACATGCCATATTCTAGCTAAGAAACAGAGACATCCTAAACTTAGACATCACTAAGCACCTACAATCTTGAGACGGTAAACAGCAGAAGATGAGTAAACTCTTAAGTCTTCTCAGCAGGAGCTGTCCCAATCTGGGCTGTCCTCACCCCCTAAGACTTTAATTCTTAACTCCATTGAAAATTTACAAGAATGCATAATTATAATAGCACTCGCTAAGTGTTCAATCTTACTGTCACCACATTTAGAGATGGTAAGACTGAGGCACAGAGGGGTTAAGGGTTTTGCAACAGCTCACAATAAGTGGTCAGAGTCAAGCTTTAAACCCAGGCAATCTGATTGCAAAGCCACCTGCTGAACGGTCATGCTACATTTCGTGCTAGGTTTGAAGGTATTAAACCAGGAAATAAATCATTAGTGTGAGTACTGATATGTGCAGTTTCTGTTTGATTACTCCTGGCTGCTGTTATCACTGGTAAGTTTGGGCTCAGATCTTTACTCCCAGCCCTTTACCCATTCACAGAGACTATTAGGTGATGCCATATAGTTTTCTAAAATGATAATACCAATTTAACTCCCAACAACACTGTGTGAGAGTTTAATTGTTTAATTGTTTTGCTGATGTGATAGGTGTGAAATGGCATTTCATTGAGAGTTAAAATTGCATTTCCCTGATTATTAATGCACTAGAAAAATTTTCATGTGTTTTTAGGCCATTTATACATTTTAACATCTTCTGTGAAATGTCTGTTCATGTCCTTTGCCCATTTTATATTTAGTTGTTTGGTCTTTTTTCATATTTATTTGTAGGAGTCCTTTACATATTACAGATATTAAACTTTTACCTCTTATATATGTATCCAATATCTTCTCTTTGTTTGTATGTATCTTCTCATTGAGCCTCTTGATACATAGGAGTTATTAATATTAAAATATTTAAATTTATCACTAATTTTCCTTTATGATTTTGAGCTAAAAACAAAAAACAAAAACAACTAACATATCTTGCCCTACCCCTAATATTGTAAAGTTATTCTTATGTATTCTCAAAAAATTATAGCTTTCACTTTTACATCTAAGCCTTTAATTTAATTGGAATTGATCATTTTCATGTGTGGTGGGAGGTAGGGATCCAATTAAGTTTTTAAAAATTCATTGAGTAGCCAAATGTCCAACTACCATTGATTACATAGTTTTCCCTGCTCCCAGTGATTTTCCATGTTCCTCTATCACTCTGTCCTGTGTCAAATTTACTTGTAAGTTGAACTGTTTCTGGCCTTTCTATTTTGTTACATTGATCTAATCTGTTTAAGACTGTATCTGTTCCGTACTGGCTTAGTTACTACAGTTTTATTAATTCTCATGTAGATTAGGAAATCCTTTACCATATTCTTTTTTGGGAGTGTTTTTGAGCATTTTTAGTCCTTTGTATTTCCATATACATTTTCTTTTCTTATTCTTTTTTTTTTTTAAAGATTTATTTTATTGATTTTTGACAGAGAGAAACAGAGACAGAAAGAGACAGAGAGAAAGGGGAGGGCTCAGAGCAGTCTCCATAATTGACATTAGTTTTTCCATATAGTTTCACTCCACAGGTGGGCACAGGGCTGCTAGGGCAGGAACTGGACCGGGAGCCTCCCACATAGGTCCTGGCAAGAACTGAACTGGGGGCACACCCCAGTTCAGCATGTGGGTCCGCATGGGCCGGGGCTGGGATTCGATCCTCGGTCCCTGGGGCTTCAAAGCGAACGCTTAACCCGCTGAGCCATTCCAGCTTCCCCCCATATACATTTTCAATCAGTTTGTCAAGTACCGTATACAACTTAATTAGTATTTGGTTGGATTATATTAAAGCTATAGATTAATGTGGGAAGAAGTGACATCATAGTGATTATTGTTTTATTTCCCATTTGCATACATGGGATATCCCTATTTATTAAAGTTTTTCAGAAAAGGTGAAATTTGTTCTCAGATAGGGTTTGTATATCTTTTGTTATTTTAATTCCTAGGTAATTTATACTTTGGTTGCTATCATTACTAGTATCTTATTTAAAAACTAGGTTTTAAACTGCTGTTGGGTACAGTTATACAGTTTTTAATTTTTATGTGGCAGAGAAACTTATTCTTCAGTAAAGATATTTCCCTTTCTTCCTGTACACACATCTTTCTTCTTGGCCTTCCTTCCAATTAGGTGTGGCCATGGAACTGACCCCTGACAAACGGAATGCGGGCAACTATGATGTACCCCATATTGAGGTCTGGCCCATAAGAGCCTTCTCTACAGCCACCTTCCCTGCCAACTCCACTTCTCCTGTAAGTTGCTGAATGTTGGTTCCAGAAGATAGTGGAAGCCACAAGTTGAATAGGGTGCTGTCTTTATCAGCTGGGTCCCCAAGAGACTGGATGGAGTGGAGCCCCATCTCTTACCTGTTCCCATTAAATTAGCTTTACATGGTGAGAAACAAACTGCAGTTTTGTTAAGCCACTGAGATGTATCTATTACAACAAATAAGATTATCTTAATTAATGTATTTTAATTCTAATTCTAGCAACTAAATAAGCACATTTCAAATATTTACTGGTTGATTTAATGTTTTCTGCATAAAAATCACATCATTTGAAAACAATAAGCTTTGCTTGTTTTTCCCTTTTCTCTTTTCTTTCTTTCTTTCTCTCTCTCTTTTTTTTTTTACATGTTTTATTTCTTCCCTTCCCTTTCATTCCCTTCTTATCTCTTCCTTTTTTTTCTCTTCCCTTCTCTTCTCTTCTTCTTTCCCTTTTGTACTACAGTAGTAGCTAGGACCTCCAGTGTAATGTTAAATAAAAGCAACAATGGTGTGCAAGTTGCCTTGCTCCTAGTTCTTTTAACACTGTACCATTAATTGTTATTTTTGGTGTAATTTTGTGTATATCCTTTATCAGGATGTTGAAATTTGTTTCCTATTACTAATTTTTCAATAATTTTTTTAAAAATCATAAATGGATATTTTATTTAATGGAATATTTGCATCCTTGGGAAAAACCATGCTTTTTCTCTATAAAAATGATAGTTTGCTGAAATGTCTATTTTCATTAGCGACATTCCCCATAATTTTAGGGTTTTTTTTTTGTTTTTTTTCCTGTCCTTTCCTGATTTTTGTTATTACTTTGGTAGTCACACGAATTGGGGCATGCTTCTATTTTTCTGTCACCTGAAATAATTTGTATAAAGTTGGATTCTCTGTTTCTTGAACAGTTGGTAAAAATTACCTATAAAGTTGGTTGTGCCTGTGTCTGTCTGTGTGTGCATGCATGTGTGTGTGTGTCTGAGTAACTAATTTTAACCCCTGATTCAATTAGTTTGATTGATTAGTAGAAGTTACTTTTGTTTTTTTGTTTTCTTGTTTTCACTCTTTATTTATTTATTTTTTTTGGGGGGGGAGTAGTTTTGGTAATGTCTACTTTATTAAAATTGTATTGACATAAACAGTACATAATATCCTTTTTTATTTTTTCATCTGAACGGATCTTTAGTTATGTCATTTTACATTCATTACAGTCTTTATGCCTTCTTTCTTTTTTTGCTTGATTTATCTTGTCGAAAGGTTTGTTGCATTATTCTTTTCTGATTACCACATTTTCAGTTTCGTCATTCTCTATATTATGTATTTTTTATTTTATGAAAAATTTCTCTTACATTTATTATTCTCTTTATACTTTTTGGGGACTTACACAGCTTTTTTTTCTAACTTCTTAATTTGGGCTTTGACTTACTAATTTTGAGCCTTTCTTTCCTAATATAAACACTGAAGGCTATACATGTTTCTTTATCATTTTATTTGCATCTTTAACATTTATTATATTTCACTATAGTTCAGTTCAATATTTTCTTATTTCCACTATGCTTTCATTCAGAAGACTGTTTTAAAATGATTAAATAGGTGGAGTTTCTAGTTATTTCATCATTAATTTCTAACAAGTGCATTTTTTATCAGAAAAAATATGGTCAGATATGCAGTGTTTGCAATTTATAATTGAAATCTGCATTAATAACCTGGCACAGTGTAAATTTTTATAAATGTTTCTTATGTGTAAGAAAATAATGCATATTAATTTTTGAATTCTATGTTCATTAGGTCAAGTATGTTGATTTTGTTATTTAAATATTTCAGCTATTTCCTCATGTACTTGATCTTGCTTGATTAAAAAACATTAGTTTTCATAAAGCCCTGTGTTTCCTCATTTGATGTCTGGCCAATGTCTGCTCTCAGAAGCCCACCTTGGGAGGGACACGCATGCCGATCGGAAAGGACTGTTCCTGTTGCACAGTGACACAGAGTAGCAAGTCTAACAGCAACATTGGTCTTTGCTCACAATTTTGATATTTGGTTCATCATGGACTCTTTCCCGTCAGTTTTGATTTTTTAAATATTACATTAACAATACCTTGATTCCTGGGATTTTTGTTGCCTGAAATGGGCGAGTGCACAAACAGTAATCTGGATCTGCTGAGAGTATAGACCAGGGGTGTCCAACCTGTTGGCCTCCCTGGGATACGTTGCAAGAAGAATTGTCTTGGGCCACACATAAAATACACTTACACTAACACTAACAGATCAGCTACAAAAAAACAAAAAAAAAGCAAACAAATCTCATAATGTCTTCAGAAAGTTTATGAATTTCCCTTGGGCCACATTCAAAGCTGTCCTGGGTCACATGTGGTCCATAGGCCTTGGGTTGGGAAAGCTGGTGTAGGCATTTGGGGCTCTAGCCTCAGGCTCACTGTCTGCCTGGGGCAGGCCCAGTCTTGATTTTGGTCTCCCGTGCCCTGTGGAGACTCCCGTTTACTGGAGTTCAGTACGTGCCACCAGGCAAAGGGTAAATTTGGTGCTAACTCATATTAAAGCAATCCCATTTTTTTCCCCTCAGCCTCTGAGAGTTTCTTACTTCCTTGATAGCTCCACAGTGAATTTGAAGAGATGTTTTTAATATTTTATCCAGCTGCTGTTGTTATTTTCCTCCAGAGGCTCATCCATTGTATTTATTCTATTGTGCTCCCAGAAATGGAAGTCTGGAAGGTTCATTACTGTAAGATATAAAAAGATGAGTTGTCTGCTGAGCTCAGCCGGCATCTGATGACCAGTCACTGATTTGTCTAAGTCCACTGTGAAGCAGCCCGGCTCGCCCAGTTAACGTTGCCAGGGGCAGTGCTGAGAAGATGCCTTGCTGGAGAAATGATACACGTGAAGAAACTCCTTTCAAATGGCAAACGTTTTAAAGTTTGGTTTATTTTTCAAAGCTAGCCAATGCTTTTACATTCTAGGCACAGGCCTAAGAGTTTTGTGTATTTTAACTCACTTCTCACAACCATCTTACGTGGTAGATAATAGGGTGACCAGATGTCCTGCTTTTGGCGGGACAGTCCTGATTTTTAACAATTTGTCCCGCGTCCCGCGGTGTTTTAAAGAAGTCCTGATTTTTGGAAAGAATGCATGACAAGCTAGGGAACGGCAGGAGATAGACCAAATTTTTAATCAAGAACCCCCTCCCCACCCCGGTCAATGGAGTCCCGCTTTACCAATATTAAAATCTGGTCACCTTATATAACTATCAGCTCCTTTTTTACAGAAAAGAGAAACAGGACTAGACGTTCACTCACTTACTGATGGCCACATGGGAAGTGGAGAGCAAGAATTTGAACACAGCTAGCGTGGCTACCAATGCCCTTCTCTTAACCACTGTGCTTTACTGCCTTTTTAAAAAGATTTATTTTACGGTTTGAGAGAAGGTGTGTGTGTGTGAGAGGGAAGGGAGGAGGGCCCAGAGCAGTCTCCACAGCTGCACATCATCGGCTGTGACATGGTTTCATTCTTCACAGGTGGATGTGGGGTCACATGGGGCAGGAACTGAACCAGGAGCCTCCCACAGGGGAAGCGAGAACCCTCCCCGTGGTTCTCCCTCCTTGCTGAGAACCCTCCTTGGGGAGAACCCTCCTTGCTGCCGAGCCCTCCCTATGGTTACCAGTTGCGCCGCAGTCCAGTGCATGAGTTTGCATGGGCCAGGGCCAGAATCGAACCCCAGACCTCGCAACTGCGAGGCAAGTGCCAACCACTGAACTAGCTTGGCATCCCCACTTCGCTTCCTTTTAATGTTGCAGAATGAAATGTGATTAGTGTTAGCCCAGACCAATAATCAGCAAAAGGCCCCCGTATGGACTGTGTTTCTTATCTTCCACAGCGGCGTTTGTGGTCGAGTATAGACAATCAAAGTCTTTGTGTCCTCAACTTGTCATCAACTCGTGTACTAAATATGTTAAGTGATCCCTATAAAGATTTTTACCAGAGCCAAACCACAAAACATGTGGTTTTTACTCAAAACATATTGATGACTCTTGGAGGAATTGGAATATCTGAACATTGATTACTTCTATGTTTTCTTAATTACTTCTTGCTGTCTTAATGGAGGCTTTTACCAGTAGTGCATATAAGCTGCATTAATTCCCAAGTGTGACTCACTTCACCTTGCAAACACTATGAATGATGTAGCGGAACCACTTCATTAGCTTGGAAATGGTTTTGATGCATTGATAAGGCTGCAATCTAGAGTTTTACACTCCTGTGTCCTACATCCAAGTCTGGCCC